>CM077156.1:28462534-28678168 GCA_039583875.1 Platanthera guangdongensis
CCGGGAACCCTGGGAGAGCCGCCGACTCCAACTATCGTCCATGTACGATCCATACTAGATCTGACCAACTGCCCATCCTACCTCCTCTACGTTCTTGGTTCTTGACAGCCCATCTTTTTGTCTCAGTAGAGTCTTTCAGTGGCATGTTTCCGTCCTATTCCCCATTCCTTAGAAAAAGTGAGCCACCGGGTTCAGGTACAAGATACTATTATTACCGCCTGGACAATTAGACATCCAACCCGTAATCGCAACGACCCAATTGCAAGAGCGGAGCTCTACCAACTGAGCTATATCCCCCGAGCCGAGTGAAGCATGCATGAAAGAGTCAGATGCTTCTTATATTCTTTTCCCTGGCGCAGCTGGGCCATCCTGGACTTGAACCAGAGACCTCGCCCGTGAAGTAAATCATCGCACCTACGATCCAACCAATTGGGTGGGAGAGAATCAATAGATTCTTTTTCGGTAGCGATTCATCCTTCCCGAACGCAGCAGATACAACTCTCCATTGTACTGCGCTCTTCAAGTGTGCTTGTTCCCCCTTCTCCCTTACCATGGCAAGTCTTTGTGAACTCCGATGGGAAGAAAAAAGAAGGCGTTAAGAGACCCTACTGGCCCAACCCTAGACACTCTAAGATCCTTTTTCAAACCTGCCTGCTCCCATTTCGAATCAAGAGATAGATAAATATACACATCCCATTGCACTGATCGGGAAAATTCCTGATACTGTGACTGCAGGAATCGAGGGGGAGACTCTACCCACTCATTTGGATATAATATCTGAAATCGCCCAGGTGGCAAGGGATGCGGTGGCAGAAGTTCATGAAGAAAGTGAACCTGGGTTGGAGGATGAGGAGGTCCTGAACAGAAACACCCACGGAACTGAAGCTGAGGCACTGGACACTGCTGATCAAGAAGTGGAAGAAGATGCTGATATAGATGAGTTTTTGGATGAGGACGGAGAGGACGAGGTAAATGAGGGCCATGAAGTGTTTGAATCTCCGGATACTGATGAACCTCCTACTGATAAGTCTGCACCAGTGGAGGGGGAGGTAAATGAGGCCACCAACATTCCTCCCATAGAGGCTGTGATTGTATCCAGCTCTACTGATGCTTCTGCTGCCGAGCCAGAGCAAGGCCAAGAAGTGCCTCCGGGTATTCCACTACGAGATGACCTAGCCATTCACACTGTACATATAATTCAGGGCATCGTGAATGAGCTTAAAACATCTTTTGATAAAGCTCAGAAAACAATGTTGCAAGAGATTAAGACCTCTGAAGATCTCATGCTGAAGAATATGGTGGCAATCAACCACAAACTGGATATGATGGAGAAGAAGTTTGAAGAAAAGTATACTGCGGCCGGCGAAGCTGTCACACTGTTAATGGCCGGCTTGAAAAAGACTACTGATACTCTGGCTGTTGTCAATCAGAACGCACACGTTGTGGCCAACAATATTCAGAAATTTGATGGCAACATGGTCACTTTAAATGCAAATCAGCAGGCCCTAGTCACTGAATTCAGCAAGACAACTAAGCACATTGATGACTCCTTGCACTCATATGCCAATTGCATTGCTGACGAAGCCAAAAAGGGGGAGAAGGAGTATATCGCTAAGCTGGCTGAGCTCCAAGAAAGCATGGATGCAAACTTTGCCCAATCAAGTAAATACGTCTATGAGAGTTGCTGGTGGATGCTACAACAGGCACTGGGCACGTTAGGCGTCGTCATACCTGACCAACCTGCCGGTGTTCAGGTTCCTGAGACTTCTAAGGCTGCTGAGGAAGTACATATTGCTGAGGATGTAAGTACAAGTGCTGCTGATATTTTCACTGATGAAGCTGACGCTAGGGCCATCTCCAAATCTAAGCTGAGAAGTATGTTTGACCAGGAGGCTTTAGCTAAAGCAAGGGGAAAGAGGAAAGTTCAGGAAGGGACATCAAAGGAGACACCAACTCAAAAGAGGATCAGACTAAGTGAGGAGGATGTAAGAAACGAAAGGTGGAGCCCAGTCTCAAGGAACATCATCCTAGACACCTTCCGGCTGCAAGAAAGAGGAGAGATAAATCGAAATGAAGCATATAGTCAGTATGAATGGGAGACGCACAAAGCATTTGAAGCGAAACGCAACATTTTCTTCAGAAACAACAAGGATCCAGACAAAGTTGCTCCTCCTAGGTACTACCCGAAGCCCAAGGAATACATGGAAAGGCAGAGCAAAAAGTACTTGGCGCAAACTCTTAAGGGTGACGGAGCTAAGGACAAATAGTCATTATTTTATAGCTGGTCACGGTGTATTAAGAACATTTAACAATTATTACTGTCGTGTGAACAATTCTGACTTATAGGTGAATATATTTCTCTTGGTATATATATATATATTCTTGAATGTGTGAATGACTCAAGTCCTGTTCTGATTGCATTTATTACCTTGTGTTGCATAATTAATTTTTAAATGCTATAATTATTATTTGATAGGTGTTATTCATCTTAGCTAGTAGGGTTTTGGCTTCGTCAAATAGGGGGAGATTGTTGGGTATTGTATCCACGATTACCTAGATTTGAGGAAGCTCCCCTGTCAAGCTAAGATGAATTCACAATGTATTTGATAAACTCTTTCAAGTTGTACTTGCAGTCTCTCCACGCTAAGTGCACACCAATGTCAGGGTGCAGTAGGTCAATATACACGGGTCTGCACGACGTAATCCCTCATTGAGCAGATCAGTGTGTTGGCCTATGTGTACTCTCTCTATTGGAGTGCACTTACTTTCAAGTACAGGACCGCTCATATGCAAGAGAAGACAAGGAGCATGGAGGATCAAGGAGCAGCTCCTAGGTGGAAGACGAAAAATCGTCCAAGGCAAATTCGACGAGAATCACCAAGTGATTCTCGCCGAATCGGCGAGAATCACTAAGTGATTCTCGCCGAATCGTCGAGAATCGTCAGTGATTCTCGCCGACTCCTTCTGGCCATCTCAAAATGGTGCCAAGTGAGATTCGGCGAGAATCACTTGTAATTCCCGCCGAACCAGTGGTCAAGCAGCCCATGAATACCAAGTCCAATTCGTTGAGAATCGACAAGTGATTCGACGAGAATCACAAATGATTCTCGACGAATCGTCGAGAATCACTTGGTGATTCTCGTCGATTCGTCGAGAATCGTTTGCGATTCTCGCCGATTTTTACTTGGCGTTTTCTCAGAATGCTGCTGAACCGGATTCTGCTTCTGGATTTGTTTGAACCGGATTTTGGGGATTTCATTTGTGGGTCCCTCAAACGGTCATATTTGAGAATCCTACAGTATTTATACACAGGTATTTTGAACAGTAAATCTACGGAGAAGAGAGAAAGAAAATCCGGCGGCGACGTAACCCTAACTTCGCGAAATCGCTCCGCTCCGCCGCCGCCGCTCGCGTGAAGTGGTCGCCGCTGCTGATCGCTCTTCTTCCCGATCTCCGGTGACAGAAGCTTAGCAAGGCTTGAGTCTCACGCGTCTATCCGGAGATCTCTTGTCTCTCGATTTGTTGACCGGGAAAACTCCCCCGTCCGAATCGATCGAGACGACTGATCCTAGAGTGACCGTTGGTAGACCTAGCTTGCTTCACTACGAAGTTTAGATCTCAAATTTCTGCAGCCACTTTTCATCGTAGCCGTCGATCCCGAAGCTTGCCGCCGCTAGTGTGCCGCCGCCGGTTCCGGGGAGATCTTCTCTAAGAGAGACCAAGGTTGTAGACTCCTCATCGACCTCGAGAACACGTCGTCGAACGAAGAGGAACACCGTAGTCTCCGAAAGAAGTTTGTATTTCATATACATTCCATATTTACTTTTGTTGTAAAGGAACTTTTGTTCCGTGTTGTAAGGGTTGGGTGCAACCCAGTTTGTGGGAGTGTTGACTCTCACGTGTGGAAGGGCTCCTTCCGATAGTGCAGGGATTGGATTTCAATCCCGTTGGAGAAGTGACCGAGTCGTCCCTTGTTGGGGAGATAGGTCGAAGGGGGAAAGTGGATGTACCCAAGTCGGGGAACCACTATAAATTTGCTGTGTATTCCGTGTGCTGTGTTTGTTGTTTTTATTGTGCAGGTACATCTGTAAATTCCGCAAAAGAACCCCACGTCACCTATTCCCCCCCCATAGGTGCACATAGCCGACACTAGGTGGACTTTCACAAACTAGTCCTGAGGCAGAGTCCGGTCCAGCAGCATCCTGAGAAAACGCTAAGTGAAAATCGGCGAGAATCGCAGGCGATTCTCGACGAATCGGCGAGAATCACCAAGTGATTCTCGACGATTCGTCGAGAATCGTTAGTGATTCTCGCCGAATCACTTATTGATTCTCAACGAATTTCACTTTGTATAGATGAGCTGCTTGGCCACTGGTTCGGCAAGAATCACTAGTGATTCTCGTCGAATCTTACTTGGCACCGTTTTGAGGTAGCCAGAAGGAGTCGGCGAGAATCACTAATGATTCTCGTCGATTCAGCGAGAATCACTACAAAGTGAATTCTCGTCGAATTTTCGGCGAGAATCACTTGGTGATTCTCGTCGAATTTTCCTTGGACGAATTTTCGTCTTCCACCCTGGAGCTGCTCCTTGACCCATCCATGCTCCTTGTCTTCTCTTGCATATGAACGGCCCTGTACTTGAAAGTAAGTGCACTCCAATAGAGAGAGTACACGTAGGCCAACACACTGATCTGCTCAACGAGGGATTACGTCTTGCAGACCCGTGTATATTGACCTACTGCACCCTGACATTGGTGTGCACTTAGCGTGGAGGAGCTGCAAGTACAACTTAAGATGTTTCATCAAATACATTGTGAATTCATCTTAGCTTGACAGGTGGCTTCCTCAAATCTAGGTAATCGTGGATACAATACCCAACACCTGGGCAATACTGCTTCTGGATGAAGTTTCGTATAATCATCAACATTGAAAAACTTATTTGCCTTAGCAAACCTGTTGAGCTCTTCCTTTCTATACTTGGACATTGTTGTGTATTCAGATGGATCCTTCCCTTCAGCTCTAGCTTTGCTGATCATGGAAATGCCAACCAGTTCCTGGAACCTTGCCATCCTTGCTATTGTAGATGTTTCAGGGTCTTGAAATAGTACAGGAGGGGAAGCAGGTCTTTTGGGGCTTTCAGCCTTTTGATGTTCAGGAAATTTTTGCTGTTGTTGTTGTTGATGAAGCTGCTGCTGTTGTTGGTACTGCTTAACAGATGAATAATGTCTTTGATGCCTGCTTCCTGAAGAGGAGGACCGGTTAACCCAGAAATCGGCGATCCTTCCAAAGGTAGCCAGCTGACTAGTCGCGCTCCTTAGATTCTCCCTTTTGATCGCGACAAGGCCCAGCGTAGGCGGACAGTTTTCCATGTCCGTTTAGGTCTCCTAGCAACCTCGTGCCCTGCGGGACGGCGGGCTATTCCCATAGCTCACCCTTGCAGGCCATGCGGTTAGGTCCGCAAACCGCGCAGTGTTTTTCCTTGTAGGAGGCAGCCGACCATCTGGATCTCGCCCACAGGAGGGCGCCCGCTTCGCAGCCAGCCAAGCGGACTCCCCCCAGGGTCCGTCCAGGCCGCCCGCAGGGGGCGGCCTCCGCTCTCCACTGGGCGGACTCCCCCCGGAGTCCGCCAGGTCGCCCGCTAGGGGGCGGCCCCGCTTCCGCCGGGCGGACTCCCCCCGGAGTCCGCCAGGCCGCCCGCTAGGGGACGGCCCCAGTTCCGCCGGGCGCACTCCCCCCGGAGTCCGCCAGGCCGCCCGCTAGGGGGCGGCCCCAGTTCTGCCAGGCGGACTCCCCCCGGAGTCCGCCAGGCCGCCAGGCCGCCAGCTTATTTGGTGTTTGTTTAGAATAACCCATTAGACTTAGCATCTCATCATACTCTTCAATATCCATTTTCAAATCCTCTTCACCATTGTTCAAACCAAAAATTTCTGTTAAAACAGCGGGAGTGAGGGAAACAACATTACCCGCGATTGTTCCAGTCATTGTGTTATCATCTGTAGTAGAAGAAGTATACACCCATTCCCTGATTTCTGTATAGAGATCTTGATCCTTGTGGAGAGCAGATTTTTCAATTGTTGGTTTTCGAGGTGTTGCAGGATTGTCAGGAATATAGGGTCTGAATGTTTGAAAGAATCGAAATCGACATCAAACCCGGTGTCGAATTTCATTGCAGCAAGATTTCCTGCTAGAATTGCCATTAGAGTACCTGCAAGAGAAAAACGACGATCAAGTGCAAAGGAACTGAAAGCACGGGATGGAGGTCGAAGAAAATCTAGATAAAAGGTTTTCCAGAATATGAATCGACAAATTCCGTTCCATGAAAATTAAGAAATTTTTCGACCTGAGATTGATGAAATAATTGATAGTTAAATAATTCTTCGAGCTCAGTCTGAATATTTGAAGACATTTCGTCGAGCTCCATTCGACGAAAATTTTCTGAAGTAGATTCGTCGATCTCCGTTTGACAAAAACAACTTCACTCACAGAGAGTTCGTCGACCTCCGTTCGACGAATATCTCAAGAACTTTCCCCAGTTCGTCGAGCTCCGTTCGACGAACTTTGGAAAATTCATCGAGTGCAGACAGAAACTAAACTAAGTCTTCTCCATTGATCATTACAAGCTGATTTATAAAGAACAAGTGGTTTCTTTCATCCAGAGGTTTGGTGAAAATGTCAGTTCTTTGTAAATCAATGTAGATATAGACAAGTTTAATTTTATTTTTGTCTACACACTCTCTAATGAAATGATGCCTAATATCTATATGCTTAGTACTACTGTGATGGACTGGATTTTATGCTATGGCTATAGCACTTGTGTTATCACAGAATAGAGTTGAATTATAAAAGTTGAGACCATAGTCCAGTAATTGATTCTGAATCCACAATATCTGTGAGCAGCAACTGCCAGCTGCAATGTATTCTACTTCAGCAGTTGAAGTGGACACAGATGATTGTTTCTTACAGAACCAAGACACTAATCTCATACCTAGGAACTGGCAGGTTCCTGAAGTACTTTTTCTGTCCACCCTACATCCAGCAAAATTAGCATCTGAGTATCCAGTTAACTCAAATTCTAATTTAGTAGGATACCATAGGTATAGACTTGGACAACTCTTTATATATCTCAAGATGTTTTTAGGAAAATTAGATGAGATTCTTTAGGGTTCACTTGGAAGCTAACACAAAGGCATGTGACAAAAATAATATCAGGTATGCTTGCTATAAAGTATAGTAGGAACCCAACAATGCCCCTATATAATTTCTGGTCAACAGGTTTCTCATGTGGATCAGAGTCTATTATAGCATTTGTCGCCATGGGTGTTTTCTTTGCTGAGGCATCAGCCATCCCAAACTTTTTGATAAGCTCTTTTGAATATTTAGCTTGGGAGATGAAGATGCCATCAGGGAGCTGCTTCACTTGGAGACCAAGGAAGTAGGAGAGCTCACTCATGCTACTCATTTCAAATTTTGAATGCATGAGGTCAGAGAACCTCTTGCATAATTTAGAATCAGTAGACCCAAATATGATGTCATCCACATATATTTGTACTAACAATATTTGGTCCTTATGATGCCTAGTGAAGAGTATTTTATCTACTATGCCTTTAATGAATTTATGCTCTATCAAAAAGCTAGCTAGGGTATCATACCAAGCTCTTAGAGCTTGCTTTAGAGCATAGAGGGCTTTATGCAATTTAAATACATGATAAGGGTGAGTTGGAGAAATAAAACCTGGAGGTTGTTCAACATAAAGCTCTTCTTTCAGTACTCCATTCAAAAATGCACTCTTCACATCCATCTGATACACCTTGAATTTCTTATAGGCAGCATAGGCCAAAAAAAATTTGATGGACTCTAACCTTGCAACTGGTGCAAAGGTTTGATCATAATCTATGCCTTCTTTTTGCCTATATCCTTGATCAACAAGCCTAGCCTTGTTTCTCACAATTATACCTTGGGTATCTAGTTTACTTCTGTATACCCATTTGGTTCCAATGACTGGGTAGTCTTGGGGTCTTGGAACCAAATCCTAAACTCTACATCACTCAAATTGATTTAGTTCCTCTTGCATAGTAATGATCTAGTGATGATCCTACTCAGCATCATGTATGGATTGAGGCTCAATTTGAGAGAGAAAACAAGCATGAATCAAATCTTGGTTGAGTTGATGCCTTGTTTGTACACCTACTGATATGTCTCCAATCACTTGAGGTCTAGGGTGATCTCTTAGTGTGACCAGATCAGTTGGTGGAGTTGGTTCAGCAACAACATTTTGAATTAATTCCTCTTGTGGAATTGAGTTTGCTGTTGGATGAGGTTGAACCCCTTCCAACTGTTCTTCTTCACTGTCTTCATCAACCTGTGGAGAAGGATGTGTTGGAGCCTCTTGGGTGAGGATTAGTCTATCCAAATTCTCACACAAGTGAGTTACCTGCAAAGGGTTACTGGTAGAAACTTCTTTCTCCTTGTAAGACATGTTAGTCTCATCAAAAGCAATATGTATAGACTCTTTAATTTTCAAAGTTGATTTATTAAACACCCTATAAGCTTTGCTTACTTGGGAATATCCTAGAAAAATTCCCTCTTCAGCCTTAGTTTCAAACTTTCTAATATATTTCTTGTTATTATTATGTATATAGCATACACAACCAAATACTTTAAAATTGGTGATTTTAGGTTTCTTCCCTTTAAGTAATTTATAGGGAGTCTTATTCTTTAGTTTATGTATCAAGCTTCTATTCAGGACATAATTTGCTGTGCTTACAGCCTCTGCCCAGAAGGATAGGGGCATGTAAGCATCTGCAAGTAATGTACCTGTAGCTTCAATTAGGGTCCTATTTTTCCTTTCAGCTACCCCATTTTGTTGGGGAGTTCTAGGAGCTGAGAAGCAGTGCCTGATACCTTCCTTCTCACAGAACTCATGCATAAGAAGAGACTCAAACTTTGTACCAGGATCACTTCTGATCAATGCAACATGAGTAGAGTACTCAATCTGTATGGTCCTGAGAAAATCTGTAAGAACTTTAAAGATATCTGACTTAGATCTCAGAAAGAACACCCAAGTGAACCTTGAGAAGTCATCTACAATAACTAAAGTGTAGGATTTCCCTCCCAGGCTTTGTACAACAATGGGTCCAAAGAGATCCATGTGTAGCAAATACAAAATCCTAGGTGAACCGATTTTATTTATTGACTTAAAGCTAGATTTAGTTTGCTTGCCTAGTTGACAAGCACTGCAAAGGCCTTCCTTCTTGTAGGGACCACAAGGTAAACCTCTCACAAGGTTGTCTTTTGATAGCCTAGCAATATTTTTCATATTAACATGACCTAGCGTTTTATGCCATAATTCATTCTGAGTACTAACTATATTGAGTAGGCAGATATCTGAATTGGCAGAATGAAAATCAACTAGGTATATATTTTCTTGTCTATTTACAATTAAAATAATTTGTTTTTCCTTATCAGAAATAGTACAAGATGTTGAGTTAAAGTGTACCTGATAGCCTTCATCACATAATTGACTTATGAAGATGAGGTTATGTTTGAGTCCTCTTACATAAGTCACTTTTTTGAAGGTGACTGCTCCAATTTTCACTTCTCCATAGCCTTCTGACTGACCACATTTTGAATCACCAAAGATTACCTTTGGTCCCAGCTTGGACTTGTAGTTGTGTAAGTTGTCCTTGCTGCCAGTCATGTGTTTGGAGCATCCACTATCCAGGTACCATGTTTGATTATTCACTGGACAACCCTTTACCTGCAGAGAAAGTAATTAATTGTTCTTGACCCAGGTTACCTTGGGTCCTTTGTTTTGCTGATAAGAAAAACTGGATTTCACAGAATATTCAGATTGTGATTTATATCCTAATGGATGATATATTCTGGGAGGTATTATCCAATCTACAAGTGGGTTAAATGGTTTCTTAGATTTAATAGAGTGGATGTTGTAGTTATAATTTTTGTTAAGTCTTTCTGGGTTCGACGAAATATTGTGGGTTCGTCGACCAGAGTTCGACGAATTGGGATGAGATCGTCGATCTCGGCTCAGAGAATGAACATGGTCATTTTCTGTGCCCCAAATTCATCAATCTCTGCTCGACGAACCATACAGAGTTCGTCGATCGCAGTTAGACAAATAATTATAGCTAAAGTTTGCGTTCAGAGTTCGTCGACTAGAGTTCGACTAACTAGCCACATTTCGTCGATGTAAGTTCGACGAAATCTGCTGAACTTTGTTTTTACTTGTTTTCTGGTTTCTGTTATTTTGATTTTTATGGTTAGGAATTTCTTCTGTGATTTGTTTATTAGTTATTATCTCTTTGCCTTTAGCAGAAACAAACTTGATTAGGGTTGGCAAAATATTCTTCTTGAGAATGGGGGACAAACTTGATGAAGCACCCAAGCCCAGCTTGCCATTTAATCTGGCATTAACAGTGCTTATAATGTCCATCAGCTTGAGGCTTCTCCCATTGAGAGATTCGTCAAGTTGTTAAGCCTCACATAGTTCAGTTTTTAAAGAGTTAATCTGTTCATTTGCTAGATTTAATTCTTCCTTTAACCTAGTGTTTTCAGCAATCAGAGTTTCTTGATTAGCTAGTTTTTCCCTAAGTGTCTTAATTTACTTTTCTGAATTTATTAGATCAATGCACATGGTTTTAAATTCAGGTTTGAATGAATCAAAACTATAGTCAAAAGATGCCAATACCTGATCTGCTTCTGATTCAGAAGCTCCTTCACTGTCAGATGCATCTTCATCTGACTGGTTTCTGGAAGCATCAATGGCCATAAGACAAACTTCCTTGGCCCTTGCTTCTTCTTCTTCTTCTTCACTGGAGCTGGAAGATGAGGATTCATCTTCTGTTTCACTCCAGCTTTCAGCTACAAAGCCTTTCTCCTTCTTTTTATATTTGCTGGAGTAAGGCCTGCTACTATGCTGTCTTCTAGAATCCTTCTCTCTTCTCTTCTCCTTTTGATTTTCTGGACATTTTGAGAGGAAGTGTCCAGGTTTCCTGCAGCCAAAGCACACCACTTCTTTAGTGGGGGTTTTGTCATACCTTGGTTTGTCATCCTGTTTGTATGACTTTATTTTGAAATCTTTCCTTGCCATCTTGTAGAATCTCTTGGCAAAGAGAGACATCAGTTCTTCATTCATTGTTGGAGTCTCTGTCTCCTCGGCAGCTTTGAATGCAATGCTATGCTCCTTCCTTGGTGGTGGAGGTGTTCTTTGCTCAGCTGCTTCTCTGGATTTCATGAGCTGCACATAGGACTTTAGTTTTCCTAAAAGAGATTTAGTGGAAATCTCATTTAGGCTCCTGGCCTACTTGATGGGACATATCCTTGAATACCATGAGCTTGGGAAGCACATGAGGATCTTGTTATTCACCTCAGTGAGGGTGTTGTCCTTGTCCAATGTCTTTAGCTCATTAATAATTGAGCTCAGTCTATTGTACATTTCTGTTACTGATTCAGCTTCTTCTTTCTTGAAGTTCTCATATTGTGATATGAGATTGGATCTCCTATCATTCCTTTCATCAGCAGATCCAGCCACCATTTGATTGAGGGAATCCTAGATGGCTTTGGCTGATGTGCATTCAGCCACTTTTTGAAAAATATCATCTGACATTGTTTGGGCCAGAATATTCAAGGCCTTGGCATCAACAATTTTTGCCTTCTTTTGCGCCTCAGTCCACTCAGGTGGTGGAACTGCATTTATGCTTGAGGTTGTTGTAGAGGTAGATGCTTGAGGAGGACCTGTCACAATGAAATTGAAAATATCCTCATTAATAGAGTTCATATATAACTTGATTCTTGCCTTCCAGAAGGCAAACCTGTTTAGGTTGCAAACTGTAGCTCTGGTGCTTGCATAGTCCTTGTTCTGTGCCATACTATGTGTATAATTCTAGTAAAATAAATATTAGATCTAACTTAGGATCTTTAGTTCAAGGGTTAGCTTGTACAACCAAAGGAATCCAGGCTCTGATATTAATTGAAAGTGAGGTGTTAGATCTGAAATACTCTAGAGGGGGGGGGGTGAATAGAGTATTTAGGGTTTATAAAATTTTTCTAACTAATTCAATCTAGTCTTAGTGCTGCAGGGATTAAATTAAAATCACAAACACAGGAATCCTAACTAGCACAGCCACAGCAAGAAACAAAAGAAAAGAGCAACCAGACAACACAAAAATTTTTTAGTGGTTCCCTAACCTGGGTACATCCACTATTCTACCACCTTGGTAGGAATCCACTCAGATTTTTGATCATGTGACTGACACCAATGAGCTTTTGATCAGGTGCTCAAAAACCAAACCTCAAGTCTTTTGATCAGGTGACTTGCAACCAGGAATAGATTTTGAAGGGAGTTAAGAACCATTTATACAGTGGGGGTGAGAGAATGATTTTGTCTTCTCTTTCTCAAATACACTCTGAGAAGACTTAAGTGGATCTTGAGTTAGCAAATGGCTCCCCCTGAGATTTAGAATAGTTCAGGAAGTTGGAGCTTTGCTGTAGGGTGATAGGTCTTCAAACTTGAATCCTTGACCAGATGAGCTCCAAGAACTTCTTGACAGATATTGTAGTTGTTGTCCTTTGAAGAATCCTGCAAGAAGACAGAAGAAGTCTCTTGATTTTGATTGTTTATTCTTCTTCCTTCTTCAGCTTGCTGATGTTTCTCTGGTCTAGTTGCTTCCTTCTCCTGCATTGAATGATTTCCCCAACTGTACTATGGAAAAACGGCAAGCAATAATCCTGATGAAGACCATAATCAATGCTCCGTCTAACGGTAATATTCAGAGAATATTTTAGCATTAATTACTCAGGAATTATTTTAGTAGAATAAGGACAGAAGGATGAAAATAGCCAAGTCAGGAATCATCGAACAGAGAACAGAATTCGTCGAGCTGAGTCTACAGTTCGTCGAGCTGAGAAGTTATGTTCGTCGATCTAATAATAGCTATTCGTCGAGCTGTGATCGAAGATCGTCGACTTAAGAACAGACAACTGCTTTCTCCAGAACCTTGCCAATTCTGTGCATGAAGTTCGTCGAGCTGATAATCTAAGTTCGTCGGCTGGTGTTCAGCAAAGTGTTTCTGGACTTAGAATATTCTAGATGTCTCTAGAATGAAGTGTTGAAGTAGAGTATCCAGAAATTGTCGACATGAGAACTGGATTCATCGACCAGAGTAATAGATTGGTCGAGCTGAGAACTTCTAACTGCTATATAAGTCTTGTCAGGAATGTGGTCTAAGTTCGTCGAGCTGAGAAGGTGAATTCATCGACTGGAGTATGATCCTGGACTTAGAATATTTAGTTGTTTTTGGAAGAAGATGTTGAGGTAGAATACTCATAGATCGTCGACCTAAGTACTAAGTTCGTCGAGCTCAACTCAGAGAATTGTCTCTGAGTTCGTCGAGCTGAGCATGACTTTTGTCGACCTGAGTTCGACGAACATCGAACTCATTTTCCTGAGTCTTTGAAATTTCTCTAAGTCTTGAGTCTTTTGCAGTTTGTTGATGGCTGGTCCATGGAGTGATGATTCTAAGGACTTGGCCTATACTCTAAGACTCATACATGACCCTGGCTGTACATGTTGGGTCAGAAGATCCTAACTTAGTGAACCTATCCCAAATCCAACTAGGGATCCAATAATCTCCCCCTATTTGGGTGAGGTCAATATTACAGACACATGATGAAATAAAAATTTACAAAGCAAGAAAACATATATCTGGCAGGAAAAATTAGAATATGCAGCAGATATATATATATATACAATAAGTTTTGTATCAGGAAATATAAAAGCAGTTTTTAAAACTAACTCAGAAGGATTAAAGATAGTTCAAGTATCATTTCTTTTGCTTTTTCTCCTTATGCTTCTCCTCTTTGCCTTTCTCTCCAGACTGCGTGAATATGATTTCCCTGTTGGGATCTGCAGCTTGCACCCTTGTCATAGTCATGTTAGCAGCCCCTATGATCTTTAGAGATGTAGACCTAGGCACTACTGCTTCTGGATGAAGTTTCATATAATCATCAATACTGAAAAACTTATTAGCCTTAGCAAACCTGTTGAGCACTTCCTTTCTGTACTTGTACATTGTTATGTATTCAGATGGATCCTTCCCTTCAGCTCTATCTTTGTTGATCATGAAAAGGCCAACCAGTTCCTGGAACCTGGCCATCCTTGCTGTTGTAGTTGTTTCAGGGTCTTCAAATGGTACAGGAGGGGAAGCAGGTCTTTTGGGGCTTTCAGCCTTTTGATGTTCAGGGAATTTTTGTTGTTGTTGTTGTTGATGAAGCTGCTGTTGTTGTTGTTGCTGCTTGCCAGATGAATAATGTCTTTGCCGACTGCTTCCTGAAGAGGAGGACCTACCCTGATGTCTTTGATAAGTTTGAAACTTGGTAGGCCTCTGAGATGAAGAACTGGAATCACTAGCAGCTGGAGGAGGAGGAGGAGGGTCCTTTCTAAATCTCTGTGGAGGAGGAGAATATCTTCTGCTCTTCTTTCTCTCTTTTTGTTCATTCTTGGACAGCCACATCAATGCTGGCATGCCCTTGTAAGGAGTAATCTTCTGGAGTATGTAATAAGGAGTATCATTTGCAGGATTTAATTTTGATGCAGGGGATGGAGGAGTTTTTCTCTTTTTAGATACTTTCTTCTTCTTTGGCTCATCATCTGAGTCTTCTTCTTCTTCTTCATCGTCATCAGAATCTGGAGGAGCATCATATAAGGAGTACTTATTTATCAATATGCTTTTCAGCCTGAGTAGGAGCTGGAGCTGGAGCTGAAGCAGGAGCTGGAGAACTGTACACTTCAGTGCTTTTAGCAACTGACTTATTTTTCTCTTGTATATCAGCCATGATCAGTTCATCTAGATCAGGCATAGTTGAATCATCCATTACAAAAACTGGAGCAGAAATGGCTGCTGTAGGGGATGAAACTATGGGAGAAACCACTCTGGGTGGTGATGGAATGACTGGAGCTTCAGGAGTAGCAAAAATGGCTTTGAGTTGCTTGATAACTTTGAGGCTTATTGGTATGGTGTAGGGAATTATAGCCGAAGATGGCTTAGTGCTGTATTCTAGAAGAGTGTTCAAATGAATTATATCAAAAGTTCTCAATAAGTTTAACAAATCTACTGTGGGATTGATAAAGAGATCACCAACAATTATTTCCTCAGCCAACACAGGCTCATCTAAGTCCATATCAGACTCAATAAAATTAATTAAATCAAGTAATTCTTAATCAGCATCTGCTGCTGCTTCTGTATCAAGTACTTCTTTTGGTACTGCTGCTGCTGCTATTACTGCTGCTGTTTCTTCTTCTGCTATTGCTGCTGCTGCTGATACTGCTGTTGGTACTACTGCTTCATCATCAAGTATCTCCCCCTGCCTGGTTTCAGTGTAGACTGGAGCCAGACCCCTAAATGAAGAGGGAGAAGCAGAGAGGGTAGATATTTGGGCAGCAAGAGAAGATATGGAAGTAGCAAGAGGGGAAATAGCCTATACTATAAGATGTTTGAGGAGTGGAGTAAGCAGTGCAATAAGAGAAGAAATGATGGAGGGCTCCAAAGGTAGATTTTCAGAGGGTGGGATGGAAGGTGTTTGCGTGGAAACAGATGGAGGAATGGAAGTAGATGGTGTAGGAGGGATAGCATCTTGCATGGTTGTATCTTTTGGAGAAGGAGTGTTGAGAGGGGAGGAGAGTAGATTGAATGTTGGGAGGTTGTCTTGATGGGGAGGTTAGGGAGATGAAGGTGGTGATGGATCTGTTGTACTATGAGGAGAAGGGGTATTAGTGGGTGATGGAATTTGTATATCATGGGGAGAGGATGAAATTTCAGTGATATTGATTTGTGGAGAGGTTACAGGAGAGGAAGCTGGAGTAGGAAAATAAATGGATTATTGTTGTGGTTGTTGTTGTGGTGTTGAGTAGAATGAATTGTGGAAGAGGGTTATTGTAGCATCTGATGTTGAGGTGGGAGGACTGGAGGTGATGGAGGTGGAGGAGGGATCTCATCAGTAGGGTGGGGAGTGGCTAAGCTAGCCCTGGTACTCTCAGAAGCTTTTGTGGAAGAGGGAGCCTTGGAGGGCTTTGTGATGGTCCTTTCCCACTTGCCAAAAAGAGCACAAGTTAGCCTCTTAGAGGCATTTATGAATATGGTCTGGGAGATCAGGGATTCAGCAGCCTTTTCTTTAAGGAAGATCCCTAAGATCCTTCCAAAACAGACTTCCTTTTTATTATTCTTTTTCTTTATTAGATCAAACAGGATCTAAGCCCAGTTTACTTTCTTGTTATTGACCAAAACACACATAACTAGGAATTGGTGCCTGGTTATGTATCATGTGCAGTGTGCTTTCCAAGCAACACTTTCCCTACAATATCTGCTAAGAATTTAAACCCTGCAGACAAGTATTTCTTCAACAGCTTATTTGGGGTTTGTCCAGAATAACCCATTAGACTGAGCATCTCATCATACTCTTCAATATCCATTTCCAAATCCTCTTCACCATTGTTCAAACCAAAAAATTCTGTTAAAACAGCGGGAGTGAGGGAAACAGCATTACCCGCGATTATTCCAGTCATTATGTTTTCATCTGTAGTAGAAGAAGTATACACCCATTCCTTGATTTCTATGCCAGAGATCTTGATCCTTGTGGAGAGCAGATTTTTCAATTGTTGGTCTTCGAGGTGTTGCAGGATTGTCAGGAATATAGGGTCTGAATGTTTGAAAGAATTGAAATCGACATCAAACCCGGTGTCGAATTTCATTGCTGCAAGAGTTCCTGCTAGAATCGCCATTAGAGTACCTGCAAGAGAAAAATGACGATCAAATGCAAAGGAACTGAAAGCGTGGGACGGAGGTCAAAGAAAACTTAGATATAAGGTTTTCTAGAATATGAATCGACAAACTCCGTTCCACAAAAATTAAGAAATTCTTCGACCTGAGATTGACGAAATAATTGATAGTTAAATAATTCGTCGAGCTCAGTCTGAAGATTTGAAGACATTTCGTCGAGCTCCGTTCGACGAAAGTTTTCTGAAGTAGATTCGTCGATCTCCGTTTGACAAAAACAACTTCACTCATAGAGAGTTCGTCGACCTCTGTTCGACGAATATCTCAAGAACTTTCCCCAGTTAGTCGAGCTCCATTCGATGAACTTTGGAAAATTCATCGAGTGTAGACAGAAACTAAACTAAGTCTTCTCCATTGATCATTCCAAGCTGATTTATAAAGAATATGTGGTTTCTTTGATCCAGAGATTTGGTGAAAATGTTAGCTCTTTGTAAATCAGTGTAGATATAGACAAGTTTAATTTTGTTTTTGTCTAAAAACTCTCTAATGAAATGATGCCTAATATCTATATGCTTAGTCCTACTGTGATGGACTGGATTTTGTTCTATGGCTATAACATTTGTGTTATCACAGAATAGAGTTGAATTATTTAAGTTGAGAGTATAGTCCAGTAGTTGATTCTGAATCCACAATATCTGTGAGCAGCAATTGCCAACTGCAATGTATTCTGCTTCAGCAGTTTAAGTGGACACAGATGATTGTTTCTTACAGAACCAAGACACTAATCTCATACCTAGGAACTGGCAGGTTCCTGAAGTACTTTTTTTGTCCACCCTGCATCCAGCAAAATCAGCATCTGAGTATCCAGTTAACTCAAATTCTTATTCAGTAGGATACCATAGGCATAGACTTGGAAAACTCTTTATATATCTCAAAATTCTTTTTAGGAAAATTAGATGAGATTATTTAGGGTTCACTTGGAACCTAACACAAAGGCATGTGGCAAACATAATATCAGGTCTGCTTGCTGCAAGGTATAGTAGGGACCCCACAATGCCCCTATATAATTTATGGTCAACAGGTTTCCCATGTGGATCACAGTCTATTACAGCATTTGTAGCGATGGGTGTTTTCTTTGCTGAGGCATCAGCCATCCCAAACTTTTTAATAAGCTCTTTTGCATATTTAGCTTGAGAGATAAAGATGCCATCAGGCAGCTGCTTCACTTGGAGACTAAGGAAGTAGGAGAGCTCACCCATGCTACTCTTTTAAAATTTTGAATGCATGAGGTCAGAGAACCTCTTGTATAATTTGGAATCAGTAGACCCAAATATGATGTCATCCACATATATTTGCACTAACAATGTTTGGTCCTTATGATGCCTAGTGAAGTGTGTTTTGTCTAGTATGCCTCTAATGAATTTATGCTCTATCAAAAAGCTATCTAGGGTCTCATACCAAGCTCTTGGAGCTTACTTTAGGCCATTAAGGGCTTTATGCAATTTAAATAAATGATAAGAGTGAGTTGGAGGAATAAAACCTGGAGGTTGTTAAACATAAACCTCTTCTTTGAGTACTCCATTCAGAAATGCGCTCTGCACATCCATCTGATACACCTTGAATTTCTTATGGGAAGCATAGGCCAAACAATTCTGATGGCCTCTAACCTTGCAACTGGTGCAAAGGTTTGATCATAATCTATGCCTTCTTCTTGCATTTATCCTTGAGTAACAAGCCTAGCCTTGTTTCTCACAATTATACCATGGGTATCTAGTTTATTTTTGTATACCCATTTGGTTCCAATGACTGGGTAGTCTTGGGGTCCTGAAACCAAATCCTAAACTCTATATCTCTCAAATTGATTTAGTTCCTCTTGCATAGTAATGATCCAGTGAGGATCCTGCTCGGCATCATGTATGGATTGAAGCTCAAGTTAAGAGAGAAAACATGCATGCATCAAATCTTGGTTGAGTTGATGTCTTATCTGTACACCTACTGATAATTTCTCCAATCACTTGAGATCTAGGGAGATCCCTTAGTGTGACCAGATCAGTTGGTGGAGTTGGTTCAGCAATAGCATTTTAAATTAATTCCTCTTGTGGAATTGAGTTTGTTGTTTGATGAGGTTGAACTTCTTCCAACTATTCTTCTTCACTGTCTTCATCAATCTGTGGAGAAGGATGTGTTGGAGCCTCTTGGGTGAGGATTAGTCCATCCAAATTCTCACACAAGTGAGGTACCTACAAGGGGTTACTGGTAGAAACTTCTTTCTCCTTGCAAGACATGTTAGTCTCATCAAAAGTAACATGTATAGACTCTTCAATTTTTAAAGATGATTTATTAAACACCCTATAAGCTTTGCTTACTTGGGAATATCCTAGAAAACTTCCCTCTTCAGCCTTAGCTTCAAACTTTCTAATGTATTTCTTGTTATTATTATGTATATAGCATACACAGCCAAATACTTTAAAATAGGTGATTTTAGGTTTCTTCCCTTTAAGTAATTCATAGGGAGTCCTATTCTTTAGTTTATGTATCAAGCTTCTGTTCAGGACATAATTTGCTGTGCTTACAGCCTCTGCCCAGAAGGATAGGGGCATGTAAGTATCTACAAGTAATGTACCTATAGCTTCAATTAGGGTCCTATTTTTCCTTTCAGCTACCCCATTTTGTTGGGGAGTTCTAGGAGCTGAGAAGCAGTACCTGATACCTTCCTTCTCACAGAACTCATGCATAAGAAGAGACTCAAACTCTGTACCATGATCACTTTTGATCAATGCAACATGAGTAGAGTACTCAATCTGTATGGTCCTGAGAAAATCTGTAGGAACTTTAAAATTATCTGACTTAGATCTCAAAAAGAACACCCAAGTGAATCTTGAGAAGTCATCTACAATAACTAAAGTGTAGGATTTCCCTCCTAGGTTTTGTACAACAATGGGTCCAAAGAGATCCATGTGTAGCAAATACAAAATCCTAGGTGAATCAATTTTATTTATTGACTTAAAGCTAGATTTAGTTTGCTTGTTTAGATGACAAGCCCTGCAAAGGCCTTCCTTCTTGTAGGGACCAGAAGGTAAACCTCTCACAATGTTGTCTTTTCATAGCCTAACAATATTTTTCATATTAACATGACCTAGCCTTTTATGCCATAATTTATTCTGGGTACTAACTATATTGAGTAGGCAGATATCTGAATTGGAAGAATGAAAATCAACCAAGTATATATTTCCTTCTCTATTTCCAATTAAAACAATTTGTTTTTCCTTATCAGAAATAGTACAAGATGTTGAGTTAAAGTGTACCTGATAAACTTTATCACATAATTGACTTATGGAGACGATGTTATGTTTGAGTCCTCTTACATAAGTCACTTTCTTGAAGGTGACTGCTCCAATTTTCACTTCTCCATAGCCTTCTGACTGACCACATTTTGAATCACCAAAGATTACCTTTGGTCCCAGCTTGGACTTGTAGTTGTGTAAGTTGTCCTTGCTGCCAGTCATGTATTTGGAGCATCCACTATCCAGGTACCATGTTTGATTATTCACTAGACAACCCTTTACCTGCAGAGAAAGTAATTAAGTGTTCTTGACCCAGGTTACCTTGGGTCCTTTGTTTTACTGATAAGAAAAACTGGATATCACAGAATATTCAGGTTGTGATTTATATCCTAATGGATGATATCTTCTGGGAGGTATTATCCAATCTACAAGTGGGTTAAATGGTTTCTTAGATTTAATAGAGTGGATGTTGTAGTTATAACTTTTGTTAAGTCTTTCTGGGTTCGATGAAATATTGTGAGTTCGTCGACCAGAGTTCGACGAATTGGGATGAGATCGTTGATCTCGGCTTAGAGAATGAATATGGTCATTTTCTGTGCTCCAAGTTCTTCGATCTCTGCTCGACGAACCATACAGAGTTCATCGATCGTAGTTAGACGAATAATTATAGCTAAAGTTTGCATTCAGAGTTTGTCGACTAGAGTTCGACGAACTGGCCACATTTTGTCGATCTGAGTTCGACGAAATTTGCTGAACTTTGTTTTTACTTGTTTTCTGGTTTCTATTATTTTGATTTTTATGGTTAGGCATTTCTTCTGTGATTTGTTTATTAGTTATTATCTCTTTGCCTTTAGCAGAAACAAACTTGATGGAGGTTGACAAAATATTCTTCTTGAGAATGGGGGCAAACTTGATGAAGCACCCAAGCCCAGCTTGCCATTTAATCTGGCATTAACAGTGCTTGTAATGTCCATCAGCTTGAGGCTTCTCCCATTGAGAGATTCCTCAAGTTGTTTAGCTTCACATAGTTCAGTTTTTAAAGAGTTAATCTGTTCATTTGCTAGATTTAATTCTTCCTTTGACCTAGTGTTTTCAGCAATCAGAGTTTCTTGATTATCTAGTTTTTCCCTAAGTGTCTTAATTTCCTTTTCTGAATTTATTAGATCAATGCACATGGTTTTAAATTCAGATTTGAATGAATCAGAACTATAATCAAAAGATGTCAATACCTGATCTGCTTCTGATTCAGAAGCTCCTTCACTGTCAGATGCATCTTCATCTGACTAGTTTTTGGAAGCATCAATGGACATAAGGCAAACTTCCTTGGCCCTTGCTTTTTCTTCTTCTTCACTGGAGCTGGAAGATGAGGATTCATCTTCTGTTTCACTCCAGCATTCAGCTACAAAGCCTTTCTCCTTCTTTTTATATTTGGTGGAAGAAGGCCTGCTACTATGCTGTCTTCTAGAATCATTCTCTCTTCTCTTCTCCTTCTTCTGATTTTCTGGACATTCTGAGAGGAAGTGTCCAGGTTTCCTGCAGCCAAAGCACACCACTTCTTTAGTGGGGGTTTTGTCATACCTTGGCTTGTCATCCTGTCTGGATGACTTTCTTCTGAAATCTTTCCTTGCCATCTTGTAGAATTTCTTGGCAAAGAGTGACATCAGTTATTCATTTATTGTTGGAGTCTCTATCTCCTCAGCAGCTTTGAATGCAATACTGTGCTCCTTTCTTGCTGGTGGAGGTGTTCTTTGCTCAGCTGCTTCCCTGGATTTGATGAGTTGCTCATAGGACTTTAGTTTTCCTAAAAGAGATTCAGTGGAAATCTCATTTAGGATCCAGGTCTCCTTGATGTGTCAGATCCTTGAATCCCATGAGCTTGGGAAGCATATGAGGATCTTTTCATTCACCTCAGTGAGGGTGTTGTCCTTGTCCAATGTCTTTAGCTCATTAATAATTGAGCTCAGTTTATTGTACATTTCTGCTACTGATTCAGCTTCTTCTTTCTTGAAGTTCTCATATTGTGATATGAGATTGGATCTCCTATCCTTCCTTTCATCAGCAGATCCAGCCACCATTTGATTGAGGGAATCCCAGATGGCTTTGGCTGATGTGCATTCAACTACTTTTTGAAAAATGTCATCTGACATTGTTTGGGCCAGAATATTCAAGGCATTGACATCAGCAATTTTTGGCTTCTTTTGGGCCTCAGTCCACTCAGGTGGTGGAACTGTATTTGTGCTTGAGGTTGCTGTAGAGGTAGATGCTTGAGGAGGACCTGTCACAATGGAATTGAAAATATCGGCATAAATAAAGTTCATATATAAATTGATTCTTGCCTTCCAAATGGCAAACCTATTTAGGTTGCAAACTGGAGGTCTGGTGCTTGCAAAGTCCTTGTTTTGTGCCATGCTGTGTGTATAATTCTAGTAAAATAAATATTAGATCTAACTTAGGATCTTTGGTTCAAGGGTTAGCTTGTGCAACCAAAGGAATCCAGGCTCTGATACCAATTGAAAGTGAGGTGTTAGATCTGAAATACTCTAGAGGGGGGGGGGGTGGATAGAGTATTTATGGTTTATAAAATTTTTCTAACTAATTAAATCTAGTCTTAGTGCCACAGGGATTAAATTAAAATCACAAACACAGGAATCCTAACTAGCACAGCCACAACAAGAAACAAAAGAAAAGAGCAACCAGACAATACAAGAATTTTATAGTGGTTCCCCAACCTGGGTACATCCACTCTTCTACCACCCTAGTAGGAATCCACTCAGATTTTTGATCAGGTGCCTGACACCAATGTGCTTTTGATCAGGTGCTCAAAAACCAAACCTCAAGTCTTTTGATCAGGTGACTTGCAACCAGGAATAACTTTTGAAGAGAGTTAAGAACCCTTTATACAGTGGGGGTGAGAGAATGATTTTGTCTTCTCTTTCTCAAATACACTCTGAGAAGACTTAAGTGGACCTTGATGTTAGCAAATAGCTCCCCCCTGAGACGTAGAATGGTTCAGCAAGTTTGATCTTTGCTGCAGGGTGATAGGTCTTCAAACTTGAATCCTTGACCAGATGAGCTCCAGGAACTTCTTGACAGATATTGTAGTTGTTGTCCTTTGAAGAATCCTGGAAGAAGACAAAAGAAGACTCTTGATTTTGATTGTTTATTCTTCTTCCTTCTTCAGCTTGCTGATGGTTCTCTAGTCCAGGGCCTTTTTTGTTGTATCACTGTATTCTGTATTGCTGTATGATTGATATTCTTGCAGAGAGCTGTGTATTCTTCTGTCTATTGCTTTGCGTGTATGTCTATTATTTCTCAGTGTTGTTCTGTGTTTGAGAGAAGAAAGAAAATCCCTTTTATATTTTACAGATTATCTTCCTTTTGAAATTTGAATTTCTTCTGCATTCATTGTTGACGGCATGGAGAATATTTTGCATTGAATGATTTCCCCAACTGTCCTATGGAGAAACGGCAAGCAATAATCCTGATGAATACCATAATCAATGCTCCGTCTAACGGTAATATTCAAAGAATATTTTAGCATTAATTACTCAGGAATTATTGCAGTAGAATAAGGACAGAAGGATGAAAATAACCAAGTCAGGAATCGTCGAACAGAGAATAGAATTCGTCGAGCTGAGAAGTTATGTTCGTCGATTTGATAATAGCTGTTCGTCGAGCTGAGATCCAAGATTGTCGACTTAAGAACAGACAACTGCTTTCTCCAGAACCTTGCCAATTCTGTGCATGAAGTTCGTCGAGCTGATAATCTAAGTTCGTCGACTGGAGTTCAGCAAAGTGTTTATGGACTTAGAATATTCTAGATGTCTCTGGAATGAAGTGTTGAAGAAGAGTATCCAAAAATTGTCGACCTGAGAACTGGATTCGTCGACCGAAGTACTAGATTCGTCGAGCTGAGAACTTCTAACTGCTAGATAAGTCTTGCTAGGAATGTGGTTTAAGTTCGTCGAGCTGAGAAGGTGAATTCGTCGACTGGAGTATGATCCTGGACTTAGAATATTTAGTTATTTCTAGAAGAAGATGTTGAGGTAGAATACCCATAGATCATCGACCCGAGTACTAAGTTCGTCGAGCTCAGCTCAGAGAATTATCTCTGAGTTCGTCGAGCTGAGCTTGACTTTCGTCGACCTGAGTTCGACGAACATCGAACTCATTTTTCCGAGTCTTTGAAATTTCTCTAAGTCTTGAGTCTTTTGCAATCTGTTGATGGCTGGTCCATGCAGTGATGACTCTAAGGACTTGGCCTATACTCTAAGACTCATACATGACCCTGGCTATACATGTTGGGTCAGAAGATCCTAACTTAGTGAACCTAGCATAAATCCAACTAGGGATCCAACTAAACCAGCTCCCAACATCCTTTGAAGATTTAGAAGACACTACCGTCAACAAAGCGGTACTCGTGACTTACTCACATGGCCATAAGGAGCACCCGTACCACCAATGGATCCCACCTGGAGGACGCATTGACCTGAATCCCTCTCACTCACTTGTCAACGCGTCTCTCGGTGGGGAGGCCGATTACCCGACCATAGCTATCTTTAAAGGGCGCATGCAGTATATGGAGGAGCATTAGTTCGAGATGCTCACCCTCCTCCAGAATATCGCTGCTCCTCCAGCTCCTCCACATCCTCCTGAGTCGGCCAATCTCCCGCCTCCAGCTCAGGATCACATTCCGCATCAACAAGCCTCACGTGGGGAGAATGAATCAGAAGAATTTTCTGATGCCGCCAGTTCTACACACCCCGCTCATCGGGGCACTAAAGGTTGTCGTCAACATCATTTGGAAAAATAACCCATGCGCCTTCGAGTGAAAGGCTCACCCGTAAGGAGATACCTGAGGTGATTGCCCAGGGATACAGACAGCTTGGATGACAGGACATCCTTGTACGCCACTCTTTCCACCAGGGATCCCCGCTCGCCCCCAGCACCCAGGTTCTAGCCCATCTAGTACTTGACGACTTCAAACTCTCTAACATTGAGATGTTTGACGGAAAAGAGGATCCACTCGAACACGTCAATCATTTCCTCACTATAATGAGGATTTTTAATGCCTAGATCAGTTGTTATGCTATGTGTTTCCAGTCACTTTGAAGGGTAAGGCCCACATGTGGTTTCATTCTCTTCAAGAGGGAACCATCTTCAACTTCGCAGAGCTAGCGTGACAGCTTTCAGAGAAGTTTATTTCCAACTGTAGAATTGTTCGGGATCCTTCGCACCTCTCTGGTATCCAGCAAAATGAGGGAGAATCCTTCAAAGACTTCTTTCGCCGCTTCACCTCAGTAGCGCATTAGATTCTAGGGGTCGAACCCGAACTTCTTAGAGGCATCTTCCTCGGAGGGCTCTTCCTGAGCAGTTTCTATTCAGCTCTCATAAAAGAAATCGAGCCCAGTTATCCAGACTTTGTTCATCGTGTTGAAGCCTAGATAGCAACCGATGAGGCAATTGAAGCATAGCGCCAGCAGTATGAAGGAGGACAGGAGGAAGAGGGGACACGAGCAAGCCCCTGTAAGACAATAAGAATGATGCTAGGATGAGTGCCGGAATGACAACTGTCATCGTGACCCGCCAAGGAATGGGGGTAGCGTCAGCCCCAAGAATATACCCCACTAAATACCACATGCACCAATATGGTGTACGCAATTCAGGATTATCTGACATTTCAGCAACTGAGAGTGCCGCCGCCGAACCCAAGAAGTGACCAGTCAAAATATTGCGAGTTTCACCGCACGACTGGTCATACTATCGAGGAATGATCTAGGCTGAAGAATGAAATTGAGCGCCTTGTCGGTCAGGGACTCCTTAGAAGGTTTCTATAGAGATAAGCTCATGGTAACTAAGTATAGTGTCAAGGAAAAAACCAGCAGAATGCGTTATAAGGGGCCCCTGGCTCTAAGCAAATGGTAGGCAACATTGAAACTATCGTCGGGCCACCATTTCTCCCTAACAAGATATTCTCAGTTGAAGCTACAGATGAAGCCTGCATGAATATAGAGCTCAACCCGAATTCCATCATCTCCTTCAGAAATGAAGACATCAAAGAGTTGCACTTTTTTATGTAACGGCCTAGGTTTAGAGCTCAGAGGCCCACAAAAATGTGCAGCTTGTCTCGCCCCTGACCCCCGTTACAGGGCTGTAGCCCAGGCACCCAAACCCCTCTCTGACCTATTTCTCAGCACGACAGGTTTTTGAGCATGCCAAGTTTCGAACCCAACACCTTATTAACAAGGCGCCTTCAACAGCCCTCATCACCAACTGAGCTGTAATTGGTGATGAGGGCTGTTGAAGGCACCTTATTAAGAAGGTGCTGGGTTCGAAACCTGGCATGCTAAAAAACCTACCGTACTGAGAAACAGGCCGAAGAGGGGTTTGGGTGCCTGGGCTGCAACCCTATAATGGGGGTTAGGGGCGAGACAAACTGCACATTTCTATGGGCCTCTGATGACTTCTTCACTTGCCAAGCTTGCCTTTTCCTGTATATATTCCTTACTGTTCTTCCTTTGTAGTAGTTTTTGGGAATAGGGTTAGATCCTGCCTTTGTCGATCAGCTTTATGGTATTATTTTTCCAGCCAAGTTCAACAATCATATCATTCAATATATTAATTTCTTGGAGTAGTTGTCGGTTTGGAGTGGTCAGCGTTCGTAGAATTGAAGATAATTCGTCGAACGGAGTTCGACAAAAAGAGGAAAATCGTCGAACGGAGTTCGACAAATAAATCGCAAATCATTGAACGAAGTTCGTCGAGCTGAGCCAATTCGTCGAACGGTGCAAGATTTGTTTAGTATAGCCCTAGGCGTTGAGTATAGCCCTTAGGCGTAGAGTGTATCCATAGTACTGAATCCAGTTTCAAGCCTAAGTCCAAAAGCGTTGAGTGCGTTGAGTGCACTCAACACAGCATTGAGTGTGATGAATACACTCAATGCCTTGTTATGAGGTCTGTGACGCTAAGTGTAAAAGCATTGAGTGCGTTGTTTGCACTCAATGCGGCATTGAGTGTGTTGTTTGCACTCAACGCGGCGTTGAGAGTGCTGCTTACACTCAACGCCATCAGAATTTGATGCTAAGTCAGAAGGAGTTGAGTGTGCTGCATACACTCAACATAGAGTTGAGTGTGCTGTATACACTTGACGCCATCAGGAAATCTTGGAGTCTGTGTAAAAGCATTGACATCGTTGAGTGAGCTTAACTCACTCAACTTCATCACTTTATTCGGCAAGTTAAGCAAAAAAAACATTGACAGCGTTGAGTGAGCAGAACTCACTCAACTCCGTCGCTTTGTCTCTACAAATCTAACTGTTATAACGTCGATAGTGTTGAGTGAGCTGAACTCACTTAAAGCCGTCATCTGTTTTTGGCAGCTAAGTGTTTAAGCGTTGAGTGAGCTGAACTTACTCAACGCCATCGTCTGATTCTTGCTGTTGTGTTTAAGCGTTGAGTGTGCTGAGTTGTGGCATCGAGTGCGTTGACTGCACTCGACGCGGTGTCGAGTGTACTCGACGTTTTTTCCTTAGCTTTGTGACCTTTCACCAATTTGACGTGTATCACTAAGGATTAGTCTTGCCAAGCTAGACTCATCGTTGTTTTGCTAAATTTGTTGAGTTTGGGTTTATGTGTATTTGGATATATGGGGTCGGTTTGGTTGGCTTAGTTTCATGAATCATTACACCCAGGCATGTTTGGGTCTCGCTTTTGGGCTGTTGGGTTGTGTTGGATCAGATGGCCACCGCCACAGTCCCGTTTTTGAGACGTTTGGGTCTGTTAGTTCGGGTTTGACCGGTTTGGTCCCGACTCAGATCTGGTTGCGTTACAGTGTAATGATTCACGTGTTTATTGAGCCTTTGCCCCATTTTTATTTCCTATGGATTAATCTTGTGTTGTTTCTGCCTTTCCTCGTAGATTGTTTTCAGAGTATAACTCCGTTCGCACTTGGGGCAAATTTCATTACCTTTTAACTTTATAAGTTAACTCTTCGCTCTAAATCTCTAGTTAGTTTGTTGTATTTTATTTCGACACCTATTCAGGTTTGTGATTAGTAATCTTGCTAATCCCTTGTTTACTGTCAGTTTTGTTTGCCACTTGTGTTTTTCTCACTGAGGTATTCCTTCTTTGATTGCCTCAGGTTCTGAGCAGTAACCGGTTGAGCGGCTAGGTTTGGAATTTGCTAGTGGACTGCAGTGTTGCTGAGGTTTCCTCTACCTGGAGAGGTAATTCTTGGTTGTTTTCTTGTTAGTACAGAGACTCATACTGACCAGTGAGTTCATGTCAGTTTGTTGATGCCCACTGGTGGTTTCCTTTTGAATTGTTGAGTACTTTTCTAAGCTGCTAGTTTTGCCTTTCGTGGTTGTTTTTTACTTGCTCTCTGGGAATGTTTTATGCTAGGTTGCATGTTAGGTATTTTTACTTATAAAAGCATTACTACTTGTACTTCATACATCTCATATTTCTAAAACTAAAATGATATTTTCTAGCTAACATAAAGATTATTTCCATACTTACAATAAATCTAGAGTCTGCCATGAGTTGTCCTTTGGAGATGTTTATACTCATGTAGAATGTTAATCAACATAACCAAAAGTATTTTTTTTTTCCGCAGCACATAACTATACTTTTACTCGTGGACTAGTTGATCCACTGTGCTGAGGGATACAACCATCCAATTTAAACTAGTTTTTGCTTAATAACTTATGGATTTCATATAAATTGTAGAGTTTGGGGTTTTGCCTGAGCGCCTGCAGTTATCCGCTGTACGGCGTGACATCACGGCGCGTATTTTTTCTTATTCTGATATAACTTAAATATTGAGAAAATGCGGGTTGTGACAAACACCTCGCCATCACTAGGGACTACCCCCCTCGTGGTGCTGCAGTCGGATCGAATCCCTACATTCTCGGACACTCGGATTGAATACTTATATTATTTGGCAGTCCTCGCTTGGCCAGGCTCGACCCCACAGTCGGATCGAATCCTTATATTCTCCAATATTCATGAGATTGAATCGTCATACTCTTTGACATTGCTACAAGCTTACATTCTGCCAGCTATCGGGATCCATACAACAAAAGCAAGAAGAACTAAAATAATACTATCATGTCTACATAGGCGCAAATGCACTACATAAAATCACCAAAGGATGATGACAAACAAACATCAGTCTCAACAGAGAAAAAGCAAATGTATCAAAGCACATAAAGATAAAAGTACAAGTTGTTACTCGTCAGCTACATCTATACCAGGTTCAGGGCTCACTGCCTTCATCATCAAAAATGTCATCAAAGCTAAGTCTAGAGATGTCGCAATTCAGATGCTTGGCTACTAGGCGAAATGCCTTCGACACCCCATGTCGGAGCACAGCCTCGCAGACATCCTCTATTTGAGGCTCAACCTCTCGGGACTGTTGAAGATGGTGACCGGGCGGTCTGGCGGTCTGTCTTGGCGGGTTGAAGACCGCGCAGTCTGGCGGTTTGTCTCAGCCGGCTTGGAGACCGGGCGGTCTGGCGGTCTACCCTGGCAGTCTCTCTTTCTCTCTGATGGTAGCCGTGCGGTTAGCCCTTCTGTCTAACCGCGCGGCTTGTGCGGTTTGTTTTGTATAGTCCGCTTAGTCCTGTAAATTTTTAGTCCCACATCTCTTATTTGTATTCTCTCATCTCTCCTCCATTCTATATAAGGGATGGCATACCTTTGTAATAGATACCTTTTTCAGATAATAAAGTTTCTGTTAAAACCTCTTCCGGTTTGTTTTAGCTCCACTTTCGGCTTGTTTTTTGTTTATTTCTAACTTGGTATCAGAGGAAACGATCTTTTCCTCCTGATTCAGCTTCTTCTTCTGTTCGCGCGGGCTACCTTCTAGCCGCTCGACTTCTTTCCCTCCGATTGATTCTCGTCTTCCCGCGACCTGTCTTCGCGGCTTTCCTTCTCTTTTGACCGCTGCCCTGTTCGTGCGGCTTGTTTCTCCTTGCTTCTCTTCTCACTGCTCCTCTTAGTCGCTGCGGCCTGTTTACTAGTCGCCTCGACCTGTTTCCTTCTACCCGCTCCAGCTTGCTTGTCGCCCCGGCCTCATCTTTAGCCGTGCGACTTGTTCTCCTCTGTTCGCCCGACTTTTTCAAGCCGTGCGACTTCTTTCCCTTTGCTTTGCTTCTTGGTAGCGGCCTTCCTAGCCGCACGACCTGTTTTCTGTTCGCCCGACTTGGTGCTCTTTTCTCTTCTTCACTTCACCGTTCGACTTCTTCCTCTTCTCGCGGCTTGTTCTTATCATCACGGTTTGCTCCTCTCTTGCTTCCATGGCTTTCCCCTCCTCCAGTCTGCCCGCCTCGGTGGTACCTCTTCTGGTAGTGCTCACGTTGTTACCCGCGGAAGATGGCTAATCGACTCTGGTGCAACAAATCATATGACAGGCAATCCTCAATGTTTCTCTCTTCTTGAAACACATGCTCAATTGCCCCCGGTCATTGTTGCCGATGGATCTCCCTCACCGGTCCATGGGACGGGCATGGTTCAAGTCACTCCATCTCTGTGCCTAGCTGATACCCTCTATGTGCCCAAGTTTCCATGCAATTTATTATCGGTTACTTCTTTATGCAAGCAACTACGGTGTTCTGTCTTATTCACCCCTACCTCTTGTGCTTTTCAGGATCCGGACTCCCAACGGACGATTGCTACCGGGACTAAGAGTGGTGGCCTCTACTTCCTCGACAATGTCTCTGCTCTATCCGCCTTCTCCTCCTCCTCTACGGATCTTCTCCAATGGCATCTTCGTCTTGGACATGCTCCTCCCAGAATTCTACGCCAGCTCCTGCCACACCTCCCTCCTCATCATCCTCCTCTAAACTGTGATGCATGTCAACTTGGTAAACATCACCGCTCATCCTTCCCACCAACGCAAAGTCGGGGCTCTTCCCGTCCGTTCAACCTCGTTCACTCTGACATATGGGGCCCCGCTCCTAACCTCACGATCGGTCGGGGTAGTTCCTATTTTGTCACCTTCATTGATGATTTCTCTCGGTGTACGTGGGTGTATCTTCTCAAAGATCGCTCCGAGCTGTTCTCTGTTTGGACCTCATTTTATTCTATGGTTAAGACTCAGTTTGATACGTCTATTAAGATCCTTCGTTCTGACAATGCTAAGGAATATCTTAGCCAAGACTTCTCCTCTTTTTGTATTCACCATGGTGTTATTCGTCAAACAAGCTGTGTCTACACCTCACAACAAAATGGGGTGGCGGAACGCAAAAACCGTCACCTCCTTGATGTCGCTCGCACTATGATGACTCAAATGCATGTTCCTCGCTCCTATTGGGGCTATGCTGTCCTCCTCTCCTGCTATCTCATCAATCGCCTTCCCTCCACAGTTCTCCACGGTGCTACCCTTGTTGGGTACATTGGTTTGAATGTACCTGATTTGAAGAAGCCTCACCCAACTCAATGATATACATCAAAATGTATTTGATGTGTTTTGAGTTTACTTGTGCAGGTTCAGTATTTGCAGGAAAGAAGAAAAAGTTTCTAAGTCCATGTGTCGACACCCAGAGGGAAAGTGTCGACACTTAAGAAGACTTGTGTCGACACCCAGGCAAGCAGTGTCAACACTTGGAGTCATTGTGTCGACACCAGGGATGCTAAGTCGACACCAGACAGAAAGTGTCGACACAAGGAGCTGTGTCGACACACAATAAAGAAGAGTGCAGTGAAGCAGTGTCGACACTTAGCAGTTGTGTCGACACCCAGTGAAACTGTGTCTACACCAGAAAGTGTCGACACTTGAAGATGTGTCGACACTCAGCAAAAGTCAGCAGAAACTAAGTACAAGTGTCGACACCCAGAACAATGTGTCGACACTCAACAGAAGAGTCAACACTGGAAGTAAGTGTCGACACCCAGAACAATGTGTCAACACTTAGCTGAAGACTCAACACTTGAAGAAAGTGTCGACACAAGGAGCTGTGTCGACACTTAGTAAAGAACAACAAAGTTCAACAAAATATTCTAAGTACAAGTGTCGACACTAAGGAGTTGTGTCGACACTCAGCCAGAGACTTGACAGAAGAAGAATGTATCGACACAAGGAGCTGTGTCGACACTTAACAGATACAACACATGAAGATGTGTCGACACAAAGGTGTTGTGTTGACACTTAGAAGAATTCAGCAAAATACTGAAGTACAAGGACTTGTGTCGACACTCAATTTCAGTGTCGACACATGAAGAAGAAGTAGTGTCGAGATATAAAATCTACAACACAAGGAGTTGTGTCGACACCTTGTAGGCTAGTGTCGACACTTAGACAACATGTGTCGACACTTGGTCTATAAGTGTCGACACTTAAAGACAGATAGTCTCGACACTTCTAGACAGTTATAGAATTTTCAAGAACTGACTGGATGACTTGACAGCTGCCATTCCAGCCGGTCTACAGCACCTATCAGAGTTGTCAGAATTCAGTTATGGACCGGACCAGCCGGTTACCATAAAGAAGGCCTATAAATAGGCTTATACAGTCTACAGTTGTTGTTGTTGAGACAGATCAAGTGGCTGTTCAGACAAGTAATACAAAGAATATCTAGCTATCAAGTGAAGATCTAAGAAGTTGGAGAGAGAGAGCTTCATCCAAGAAATCAGCTGTTGGAACCAGGCTGAGAAGAAGGGTTCAGATTCACTCTGAATCTTAAGTAGCAGAGATCAAGGATCAACTGCAGAAGGAGTCAATCTTATTGAGTTCTACTTTCAAAAAGCTTTGAAGAAAGCTAAGTCAGATTAATTTCAGCTGAGTTCTTCCAAGAACTCATCAAGAAACTCACAACTCTTCTCTCTCTTTTCTCTGAGTTGTTGAGTCACAATTTTGTAATCATTTTATCTTGTAGGATCCTTTGGATCTGAGTCTTGTAAGCCTGCAATTATAAAGGCTGAGTGTAGGGCTTGAGTGCCTGAGTGTAGGAGATTGAAATCTCTGAGTGTAGGCCTTAGTGGCTGAGTGTAGGCCTTTGTGGCTGAGTGTAGGCTTTGTGAAGAAGCTGAGTTGTAGGGCCTTGGGCCTGAGGTGTAGGAACCAGTTTGGGTTCTGAGATAGTGGAGGAGTTTGGCCGAATCTAGTACACTGCTAGATAGGCGAAGGGGGAAAGTGGATGTACCCAAACCTTGGGGAACCACTATAAAACTGTGTGTCTACTTTGTGTTGTGATTTGCTGTGATTGCTGTGTGATTGCTGTGCAAAATTAGATATACATCTGCGTTAGAAACTGATTGCTGCCATAAAAAGTCAAAAAGAATTTGGTCACCTATTCACCCCCCCCCCCCTCTAGGTATTTAGGTACAATATCTTTCAAGTGGTATCAGAGGGAGGTTACTCAAAAGGGACATAACTGTCTGAGTAGATCCTGATTGGCAGATTCAGTCTAAGTGAATTACAGAATCAAGAAAATCAAGAACCATGGGTTCCACTGAAAATCATAAGGAATTGGGATCCATGAAGCTACCTATATGTAGGAAAGAGATCATTGGGATCTGGAAGGAACGGGTAAGGCTGTTTATGGAAGCTTCAGACCCTAGGATTTATATCACAGTAAAGGAAGGGCCATATGTGCCCATGAAGGTGTCAGTATTAGATGCAAATCAGAGAACACCAAAGGATTTCTCTGAAATGACAAAGGATGAAATTGTTCTAGCCACCATGGACAAGAGGGCTCAAAACATTATAGTGAGTGCTATAGATGATGCAACTTTTCAGAATCTAATACACTGTAAGACAGCCAAAGAGATGTGGGATACTCTTATTGTGTATATGGAGGGTTCTAAAGAAGTAAGGCAAGACGGAAAATTCTTGCTAAATCAAGAGTATGAAAGTTTTAGACAAGGGAAAGCTGATAGCATAACTGAGTGCTATGAGAAGTTCTACAGGATAGTGAATGACTCAATGATAAGTTTCTAAGGTCCCTAACAAAAGATTGAGACACCAAGATATGTGCCATTAGAGAAATGACTAAGTTAGGAGAAATTCCACCACCTACACTGTTTGGCAAACTGTTGTCTTATGAAATGCAGTTGACAGTGAGGAAAGAAGAGGAGAAATCAACAAGAAGTGAACACAAAGAGAGAACAGTTGCCTTCAAATCAGAAGCCCCCAGAAAGTACAGGAGTAAGTCACCAACTCCACCTCCTAAGGTAGTTGAATCTGAGTCAGATGAGTCAGTCAGCACAAAATCTAAAAGCAGTGAAAGTGATGAGGACTTTGCTGCCTTCACAAGACATTTTCAGAAATTCTTAAAGAAGAAATAGTGGAGGACAAGGCCATCTACTTCACAGGGAAAGGAAGACTCTTATCAGAAAAAGAAGTCTTCAAAGAAAGACAGGAAAAAGTACAAGTCCAGCAAGGCAACTATTTCAAAAATAGTTTGCTATTGCTGTAATAGACAAGGTCATGTTGTTGCTGATTGTCCAGAAAAAAGAAAGGAGTCTAGTGACAAGAAGAAGACTCATTTCAAAGGCAAGAAAGAAAAGTCATTTGTTGCCAAAAAAGAGAAGACCCTGTCAGATATTTCTTCATCAGAAACTGAGTCTGATGTTGAGGCATATATTGGACTGTTTGCTGAGGAAGAAGAAGAAGAGTTCATGCAGATTATGAATTCTATATATGAACAAGAAGACTGTCAGTGTCAAGGACTAATGGCATTGACAGAAAGTGACAAAATCCTGGAGCAGCCAGGACCTAGTAAGGTACAAAGTTCAACTTTGAGTTCAGTTTCTTGTGCCAATACAGAATCAGATTCATCCTCATCAAATGATGAGAGTGCATCTAAGTCTGAAGAAGATATTCATCAGTTGATAGATGAATATAGAGTTCTGTTGCAAGCCTATAAGAAGAGCAAGTCTCTAGACAAAAGTCAGGCAAAGGAAATTGCTATTCTCAAAGCTGCTGCAACAGATTCTGAGAAGTTATTTGATCAAAAGCTTAATGAGATAGCCAGACTGAAGCACATAACTGTGATTCAGATGGGAACTATATCATTTAAAAATGATCAAATCAAGATTCTGGAGATTAATCTTCAGAAGGAAAAAGACTTAGTTGCTAGGTTTTCTAAACCAAAGTCCGTTTTACCCATAATTGATGAATTTGTTCATCACAAAGGTAAAGCTGGACTGGGATTTACAAAACCTGCAAGGACTGTTCAGTCCAATTCTATGTCCAAGGGAAAAGCCCCAACTCTCAACAAGTCTGCTGTAGATAAAACAGCAAAGACAATACCTAAGCAAAGGTACAATAAGTTTGAGTGTTGGTGCTGTGGCAAGGTAGGCCACTATGCAATGGACTGTTGGCACAATGCTAGTGCCAAAGTGTGTAGCAAACTGCCTGTTGGAAAACCAGCAGGTAGCCTTGTTAGGATGCAAACTAACAAGTACCAAGGACCCAAGAATTCTTTGGGTTCTAAGGTTCACTAATCTGTTTTGCAGGTGAGTCCAAGTGGCCATGCCCCAATATGGTACTTGGACAGTGGATGTTCCAGACATATGACTGGAATTAGGGGACTACTAAGGTACTACACACCTATCAAAGATGGTCCAAAAGTCACCTTTGGTGGTTCTGAAAAAGGAATCATCAAAGGGTTTGGTAACATTTCTAGTAACTTGGTTACCATTACTCAAGTGGCTTATGTTAAAGGGTTGAAACACAACCTAATAAGTATAAGTCAATTAAGTGATGTAGGGTATGACATCTCATTTGTTAAGGATGGTTGTCATATCAAGAGGTCAAGTGATCAAGAGATCATTTTGACAGGTTATAGAAAGAGGAATGTCTACTGCCTAGACATTATGTGTGAGACCAATGGTTCTCAAGTGTGTCTTGTGGCTGATGAGAAAGTCTCTCATTATGTCAAATGGCACAAGAGGCTAGCCCATCTTAATTACAAGACAATTGGCAAACTCTTTAGTAAAGAGTTAGTGAGGAATGATCCTCAAGTTAAGTGTATTAAAGATGGTATTTGCTCAGCTTGTCAAAAGGGCAAGCAGACTAGATCCACCTTTAGAAGCATAGAAAACAAAGATGCTGTGAGGTGCTTATACCTCTTGCATATGGATCTCTTTGGTCCAATGCCAGTTCACAGCCTAGGTAGGAAGGTCTATACCTTTGTAGTTCTAGATGACTACTCAAGGTTTTCCTGGGTGTTCTTTCTTAGACAGAAATCTGAAACACCCAATGTCTTCTATAGTTTTGTTAGACAAATTCAGAATGAACTAAATAGTACAGTGGTCAAAATAAGAAGTGACCATGGTACTGAGTTTCAGTCTGATAGCATGACAAAACTATGTGAAGACTTTGGGATATTTCAAGAGTTTTCTTCACCAAGAACACCTCAGCAAAATGGAATTGCTGAGAGGAAGAATAGAACCTTGATTGAGGCTGGTAGGACCCTATTAAGTGATACATCACTACCAGAATACTTCTGGGCTGAGGCAGTGAATACTGCATGCCATGTTATTAATAGGGATACCATAACTAAAAGCCTCAACAAGACCCCCTATGAGGTTGTGAAAGGCAGGAAACCAAACCTATCCTACTTCAGGATCTTTGGTTGTAAGAGCTTCATACTTAATAATGGTAAGTCTTACTTGACTAAGTTTGCTGCCAAGTCCCAAGAGGGAATTTTTGTTGGGTACAGCAACAATAGTAAGGCTTATAGAGTCTACAACTTGTCAACTCAAGTTGTAGAAGAGACTGTACATGTAGTATTTGATGAAACTAGGCTTATTAACAATGAGTTGTCTAGTAGTGTATGCAGCTCCTCAGGTATAAACAAGAAGATGGACAAGATCACTATAGAAGAAGAACCTACTGCAAGACAGCAGGTAGAAGACAGTGGCTGTTGTCCAGGGGGAGAACTACATGTACTAATTGCTGATGAAGTTCAAGGAGTACAGCATGATGAAGATGTTGAAGAAGCTCAACCTGAAGTAAGGATGCATCCAGCCAATAGGCATCTTAGAGATCATCCAGCTGAACAAATTATTGGTGATCCAAGACAAGGGGTACAAACAAGGAGCAGAAACCTGAATGCAGCAATCTACTCCAGTTTCCTATCCCAAGTTGAATCTAAGAAAGTTTGAAGAAGCCATCAAAGGCCCTCTTTGGATTGAGGCAATGCAAGAAGAACCCAATCAGTTCAAGAGATGCAAGGTCTGGGAGCTTGTTCCCAAACCTAAAGACCACAATATAATTGGAACCAAGTGGATCTATAGGAACAAGATGGATGAACAAGGAGTCATCATTAAGAACAAAGCAAGATTGGTTGCTAAAGGATATAGGCAGGAAGAAGGTATTGATTTTGATCAAACCTTTGCTCCAGTAGCCAGACTAGAAGCCATAAGGATGTTCCTGGCCTATGCAACCTTTCAAGGATTCACAGTTTACCAAATGGATGTCAAGTCAACATTTCTGAATGGTAATCTTAAAGAGGAAGTCTATGTGGAACAACCCTCAGGTTTTGTTGATTCAACTCTACCTAATCATGTCTATAGACTTAGGAAAGCATTATATGGGTTAAAGCAAGCCCCTAGGGCTTGGTATGAAACCCTATCTAGTTTCCTCATTGAGAACAAGTTCACAAGGGGGAAAATAGACAAGACTCTATTCCTTTGGGAATCAAGAGGCAAAGTAATACTAGTCCAAATATATGTAGATGACATTATATTTGGGTATACAGAAAGTAGCCTTTGCAAAAAGTTTGCAAAACTAATGCAAGGTCAATTTGAGATGAGTAGTATGGGAGAGCTAAAGTTCTTCTTGGGTCTCCAAGTAAGACAGACTGAGAATGGATTATCCATTTGCCAGTCCAAGTTCACCCTAGAACTCATAAGGAAGTATGATATGGATTCTTCCAGCACCATGAAGACTCCTATGGGGTCAAGTATGTCTCTTAGCAAGGATGATGCAGGGAAGCCTATAGATGAAACCTTGTATAGAGGGATAGTTGGCTCCCTATTATACTTGACTGCAAGTAGACCAGATATCATGTATGCTACATGTGTCTGTGCAAGGTATCAAGCCTGCCCTAAAGAGTCTCATTTGACTGCAGTTAAAAGGATATTGAGATATCTAAAGGGCACTCCTTATTTAGGCCTCTGGTACCCTAGGAATGGGGATTTTGATCTAACAGGTTATTCAGATGCAGACTTTGCAGGATGCAAAGAAGACAGAAAAAGCACTACTGGAACCTGTCAATTCCTAGGTGGAACACTGATTTCATGGAGTAGCAAAAAGCAAACAAGTGTGACTATCTCCACTGCAGAATCAGAGTATGTGGCTGCAGGAAGTTGTTGTGCTCAACTTCTGTGGATACAACATCAGCTTGAGGACTATGGATTTCAGGTAAGTAGAACTCCACTCTTCTGTGATTCTACAAGTGCTATTTCAATTGCACATAATCGTGTTTCCCATAGTAGAACTAAACATATTGAGATAAAATATCATTTTCTTAGGGAGCATGTAGAGAAAGAAGATATTTTACTAGAATATGTTAAAACTGATAATCAACTAGCTGATATGTATACTAAGCCCCTAGAAGAAGCTAAGTTCAATAGGTTTAAAATTGAACTAGGAATGATAAACTTAGAGTAAGTTTATAGAATTAGAAATGGCTAAGTAAAAAGGTGTCGACACATAGAGATCTATGTGTCGACACAGAATAGTGGTGTCGACACATCTAGGAAGTAGGTGTCGACACTTCAGAATATTAGTGTCGACACATGACAAGTTGTTGTCGACACAACCAAGGTGGTGTCGACACATAGTGTTTACTCAGAATTATCTAAGTAAAGTCTCGACTATGTGTCGAGTTAAGTGGTGTCGACATATAAACAAGTGTCGACACATATAATCTGTTGACTAAACTTGCGTCGACACATATGTGTCAAGACAATATAAGTCAGTGTCGACACTTATCGACAGTGTCGACATAATTTAAGTTAGTTGCCCGCCTTTTCATCTTCAAACCTAGAAAGGTATAAATAGGATTTTGCCCTAGTCTGTCGACACACTTTCAAAAGTTTCGAGACCACAACTTGTGTCGACACCTCTCTTCTCTCAAGTTCAAATTCTTGAAACCATCATGGCGCCTAAGCTAGAGGAGAACGTCAATGAAGGCTACGAACTGGTGCGGGATGCTTTTGATGATGCCGATCAGGAGATCAAGAACGTGATAACCCTAGTAACAGAATCAGGGTTAGAATTCCTTGTTTCTGAACCTACAAAAATCTGGAAGAAAGAGGTACTGGAATTCCTCAATGGAGCTGAAGTGGACGAATCTGGATTCAAGAGCAAGTCCATGGTCCATGGTGAGAAGGTTAAGGTCTCTTCAAAAAGTCTGAGGAAAGTACTGCAGTTACCAAGAACTAAAGAAGAAGATGAAGTTACTGCTTCAAAGACCAGAGAAGCTCTAACTTGGTGTGGTCTGGATTCTAAGATGAAGATTGGTTCAGTTTTCAATAGAAAAGGAATGAACAGTCAAGGGAAATTCCTGTCAGAAATTGTAGGCAAAGTGATATTGAGCAAGCCAGGAGGGTATGACAGAGTGTCTGCCTATATGTTTAGTATTATGACAAGGATAATCTTCTCTCTGAAACCTGACTGGTCTGTAGTAGTTTTTGAGAAGATTAAAGAAAGCCTAAAGAAGCCCAACTTAGGCAGGATCATAAGTCTATACCTTGCTGGAAGTATTCCAGAGATAATGAGTCAAGCAGCTCGAACAAAAATCAACCATATGAGAAAGATGGATATGAGGATCTTTTCCAGATGGGACAGGGTGTTGTCTAAGGAGATGCCAACCCCTGAGAAGATCATTCCTGAGAAAGTATCCCCTCCTAAGAAGAAGAGGAAAACTGCCCCAGGGGCTCAAGTGTCCTCTAGCATCTCTGATAGTGAAGAACAAGTGGTCTTCACACCTGATGAAGAAGACACAGGAACTGCTGTGAAGTCTCCAGCACAACAAGTAGATGTTGAAAGGCAGGGGGAGCTACCTCTACCTAGCCCCATACATCAGGATCAAGTCCAGGGGAAGCTTCCAGTTGTAGATGAACCAACTACACTAGAAAGTGAGAAAGCTACAACCACAATCCTAGAGGTAATCACTGAGCTTAATGCTTTAGTTTTTCCTTTAGAGGATACTGATTTGTCTGATGTTTATCAGCAACCACAGACTGATAGTCAAGTACCAGATGTTATAATGGAAGACACATCTGTTGTAGATCATGAAGTTGTATCTAATCCAGTGGTTGAAGAGCCAAGAATTTCTCCTGCCCATTCTCCACAAGAATACACAATGGAAGATCTATTCCTTAACCTGGATCAAACAGATTTTGACAAAGAAACAGCTGCTGAAGGAGAGAATGCTCCACTTGAGGGGGAGCAAGTTGTACTTGTTGAAGAGCCTATAAGGCAGGAACCTGAGAAGGCACCAGATGTGCAGAAGGAGTTACCCCCAATCCCTAAGGAGAGGGTAGAAATTGCTAGCTCCTCAGCTTCAGAAGATGAGGAAGCTGTAAGGGAAAAGAAAAAGAAAATTTATGTCTTCAAGAGAAGGAGTCAGAGTTATAAGAAGGCCTTACAATCTATTGCACAACAGCCTATATCACAGCCAGCTCCAGCTGTTGATTATAGTGCTCTAATGGTGGCAATGCAAATTAAGCTTGATGAGCAAAGGCAGGCCATAGAGAAATATGTAGATTAAGGGCAGAAGTCTCTCCAATTTGATCTAGCCCAGGACATAAAATCTATCAGGTTTGAAATGAACCAAAATAAAAAGGAGACGACTGATTGTTTCCACAAGGGTGGAAATGCTGTAGTATAATTGGCTACTCATCAAGAGAAGATTAAAGCCCCAGTGGATGATATGGCTGTGAAACAAGGTTATGTTCTTGAAAATTAGATAAGAATGAATGACAACCTTACTGCATCTCACAATGCTATAGTAACTGAGATGAAGAATATAGCAACTGGACTAACTACATCTCAAGCAACTGCTAAGGCAGATTTTGACAAAGCTTTTAAAGATGGAATATCTGCTGTCCATGCTGCTATCCAAGACTCCCAGAAGGCCATATCTGAACAACTTAAAAAGCTAAAACCTTTCTTTAAAGATGGAGTCAGATTCTTGGATAATCAAATCAGATTTCAGAAGGATGATGTCAGAGATCACATGGCTAGAGAAGTCATAAAGGGGGAGAGAGAGTTAGTCAAGGCCAGCTCTGACCTTGCTAAGTGGATATCAAATTCTATCAGAGTAACTCTTGGATATCCTCCTATTTGTGATGATGATAATGTGGCCGAATCTGGAATTAATCCTGCATATCTAGGAGGGGAGCAACCTGAAGTGGCTCAAGTCATCTACCCTCCTCCAGATTTTGAAATGGTGCAAGCTGATATTCATCACATGTACAGCCCAACTGAAGGGAAGCCCAATGTCATTCTAGAAAAAGTGGTTCAGCCTATATCTGAAGCTATGCAAGCAGCTCTACAGAAAGAAGAAGAAACTAGACTTTCTAAGAAGAGGTTCAGGGAGCAAGCTGAACAAAGACCTGACTTTGAGCAGTGGAGCCCCACCTCAAGAAACATTATTTTAACTGCATGGAAAGCTGCTAAAGATAACATTCAAGACAGGAACAAGTGGTTTTCTGAGACTGAATGGAGAAAGCATGAGACTAGGCAGGAGGCTATAGTCCAATATAGAAGAAAGGCCAAGATGGGAAAGCTACCTCCTACTGCCCAGGAGCCTAGCAAGTACTTTCCAAAGCCTTATCGCTACTTTGAGAGACAAAAGATCAAAGCAGAAGAGCAAAAGAAAAAGGAGCTGAAAGGGAAGAAGCCTGCTGAAGCTGAAGTTGCTGAAGCTCCTGTTCAAGCCAAAGTACAAGCTGGAAAAGGAATAGTAATTAAGGAGGCTGAACAGAAATAGCTTAGAATTTTCTTAAAGTTTACTATGTAATCTTTTGATGTAAAACATTCTGTAAACTTTTTGAAATATGAATATGTCAAAGTATTGGAACAATGTGTTGTGTAATGAATTTGTTATGTGTTAAATTTATTTCATAATTGTTCTGTGATGCAATCTATGTGTACATGTTTGTTTCATACATGTTTATGTTTGCCCTGCTATATAAAATCCTGCTTTACATCATTTTGTAATTTTATTATGAATGGTGTATATCATTGACTAAGGGTTATGACTTCTCCAAATAGGGGGAGATTGTTGGGTACATTGGTTTGAATGTACCTAATTTGAAGAAGCCTCACCCAACTCAATGATATACATCAAAATGTATTTGATGTGTTTTGAGTTTACTTGTGCAGGTTAAGTATTTGCAGGAAAGAAGAAAAAGTTTTTAAGTCCATGTGTCGACACCCAGAGGGAAAGTGTCGACACTTAAGAAGACTTGTGTCGACACCCAGGCAAGCAGTATCGACACTTGGAGTCATTGTGTCGACACCAGGGATGCTAAGTCGACACCAGACAGAAAGTGTCGACACAAGGAGCTGTGTCGACACACAATAAAGAAGAGTGCAGTGAAGCAGTGTCGACACTTAGCAGTTGTGTCGACACTCAGTGAAACTGTGTCTACACCAGAAAGTGTCGACACTTGAAGATATGTCGACACTCAGCAAAAGTCAGCAGAAACTAAGTACAAGTGTCGACACCCAGAACAATGTGTCGACACTCAACAGAAGAGTCAACACTGGAAGTAAGTGTCGACACCTAGAACAATGTGTCGACACTTAGCTGAAGACTCAACACTTGAAGAAAGTGTCGACACAAGGAGTTGTGTCGACACTTAGCAAAGAATAGCAAAGTTCAACAAAATATTCTAAGTACAAGTGTCGACACTAAGGAGTTGTGTCGACACTCAGCCAGAGACTTGACATAAGAAGAATGTGTCGACACAAGGAGCTGTGTCGACACTTAACAGATACAACACATGAATATGTGTCGACACAAAGGTGTTGTGTCGACACTTAGAAGAATTCAGCAAAATACTAAAGTACAAGGACTTGTGTCGACACTCAATTTCAGTGTCGACACATGAAGAAGAAGTAGTGTCGAGATATAAAATCAACAACACAAGGAGTTGTGTCGACACCTTGTAGGCTAGTGTCGACACTTAGACAACATGTGTCGACACTTGGTCTATAAGTGTCGACACTTAAAGACAGATAGTCTCGACACTTCTAGACAGTTACAGAATTTTCAAGAACTGACTGGATGACTTGACAGCTGCCATTCCAGCCGGTCTACAACACCTGTCAGAGTTGTCAGAATTCAGTTATGGACCGGACCATCCGGTTACCATAAAGAAGGCCTATAAATAGGCTTATACAGTCTACAGTTGTTGTTGTTGAGACAGATCAAGTGGCTGTTCAGACAAGTAATACAAAGAAGATCTAGCTATCAAGTGAAGATCTAAGAAGTTGGAGAGAGAGAGAGCTCCATCCAAGAAATCAGCTGTTGGAACCAGGCTGAGAAGAAGGGTTCAGATTCACTCTGAATCTTAAGTAGCAGAGATAAAGGATCAACTGCAGAAGGAGTCAATCTTATTGAGTTCTACTTTCAAGAAGCTTTGAAGAAAGCTAAGTCAGATTGATTTTAGCTGAGTTCTTCCAAGAACTCATCAAGAAACTCACAACTCTTCTCTCTCTTTTCTCTGAGTTGTTGAGTCACAATTTTGTAATCATTTTATCTTGTAGAATCCTTTGGATCTGAGTCTTGTAAGCCTGCAATTATAAAGGCTGAGTGTAGGGCTTGAGTGCGTGAGTGTAGGAGATTGAAATCTCTGAGTGTAGGCCTTGGTGGCTGAGTGTAGGCATTTGTGGCTGAGTGTAGGCTTTGTGAAGAAGCTGAGTTGTAGGGCCTTGGGCCTAAGGTGTAGGAACCAGTTTGGGTTCTGAGATAGTGGAGGAGTTTGGCCGAATCTAGTACACTGCTAGATAGGCGAAGGGGGAAAGTGGATGTACCCAAACCTTGGGGAACCACTATAAAACTGTGTGTCTACTGTGTGTTGTGATTTGCTATGATTGTTGTGTGATTGCTGTGCAAAATTAGATATACATCTGTGTTAGAAACTGATTGCTGCCATAAAACATCAAAAAGAATTTGGTCACCTATTCACCCCCCCCCCCCTCTAGGTGTTTAGGTACAATATCTTTCAACCCCCTTCTCCATTATTTATCCGGACAAGGATCCCTTTCCTCTTCCTCTGCACATCTTTGGGTGCACTGCCTTTGCGCACTCTCCCGCTGCCACCCGTGATAACCTCTCACCACGTGCCACTAAATGTGTCTTTTTGGGGTACTCTCCCACTCAGAAAGGTTATTGTTGCTTTGACCCCGTTACCCGCCAGCAATTTGTCTCTGCGGATGTCACCTTCTTTGCCAATGCATCTTACTTCTCTCCCGCTTCCTCCTCTCCTCCTCCTGATCCTACTTTTCCTACCAACCCATCCATTCCCTCTGCTCCCACTGATGTTCTGCCATCTCCACCCTCTCCACCCTCTTCCCCATCACCATCATCTCCACCCTCTACTCCACTTTCTCCCTCCACTCCGCTGCCATCTCTCTCTACTCCCGGGCCAGCTCTCTCCACCATGGATACTCCGGATACTGAGGCACCTGCTGACTTGGATCTCCCGATTGCTCTTCGCAAAGGGGTTCAGGCATGTACCCAACACCCGCTTGCTGCAGTTGTTTCCTACGATCATCTTACCCCTTCTCGCCGAGCTTTTGCACTGGCTATCTCGGCCACTACCACCCCCCGTTCCTACCAGGAAGCCCTTACTATTCCTCATTGGAAAGTTGCCATGGATGAGGAGATTGCTACTCTAACTGAACGGGGTACCTGGACCCTTGTTCCTCCTCCTTTCGGCACGGATGTTGTTGGTTGTCGATGGGTCTTCGTGGTGAAGTTTCTCCCGGATGGCAGTGTGGATAGTTATAAGGCTCGCCTGGTTGCCAAGGGTTTTACCCAAACTTATGGCGTAGATTACTTTGACACTTCTCTCCAGTGGCTCGTCTCAGCACTATTAGGGTTCTTCTCTCTGTGGCTATCAACAGGGATTGGCCCATCTCGCAGCTAGATGTTAAGAATGCCTTCCTCTATGGTGATCTGCAGGAAGATGTTTACATGTAGCAACCTCCTGGGTATGTTGCTCAGGGAGAGACACGGGTATGTCGGCTAAAGAAGGCTATCTATGGCCTCAAGCAGAGTCCTCGTGCCTGGTTTGACAAGTTCAGTGACATTGTTGCGGCCATTGGTTTTACAAGAAGCTCAGTAGATCACTCCTTGTTTGTTCGGAAAACCGCCTCTGGTCTTGTTGTTCTTGTGGTTTATGTTGATGACATTCTTCTTACTGGCGATGACCAGGATGGGGTATTGATGACCAAGAAACACCTTCGTCAACATCTGGTCACAAAGGATATGGGCTCCCCAAAATACTTTCTGGGGATTGAAATCTCTAGAAAGCCCAACTCCATGGTCCTTTCCCAACGAAAGTATGCTCTTGATCTTTTAAAGGAGGCAGGACTCACTGGTGCTAAACCTGCACGTTGTCCTATGGCTGCTGGAGAAGACAAAACTTGGACAGATGACTCGCCTCTTCTCTCTGATCTTACGAGATACTGATGTCTGGTGGGCAAACTCATATATCTCACGGTAACCAGACCCGATATCTCTTATGCTGTTGGCAAGGTGAGCCAGTTCATGCAAGCTCTGAGGGAGTGTCATCTACAATCTGCTCTGAGGATATTAGAGTATATTAAAGCTGCTCCAGGAAAAGGACTCCTATTTCAGAAGAATGGTCACCTAAGGGTTGATGCTTAATCTGATTCAAGCTATGCGGATGACAAAGGGGACCGCAAATCGACATCAGGTTTCTGCACATTTGTTGGAGGCAATCTTGTGAGTTGGAAGAGCAAGAAATAGTCTGTAGTTTCCAGGTCTAGTACAGAGGCGGAATATCGCAGCATGGCATCGACTACATGTGAGTTGAAGTGGTTGCGGTCTCTCATGCTTGACTTAGGAGAGGTTTATAACTATCCTCTTCCTATGTTCTGTGACAATAAGGCCGCGATATACATTTCCAAAAATCTGGTCTTTCATGAGAGAACAAAACACATAGAAGTCGACTGTCATTTTATTCGGGAAGAAATATTGAAGAAACAGATTTGCACTCCATTTGTCACTTTCGACAACGAGTTGGCAGATGTCTTCACCAAGCCGGTGTCCGCTTCCTTTTTCCACATCTGCGACAAGCTGGGCATGATCGATATATATGCTCCAGCTTGAGGGGGAGTGTTGAAGATGGTGACCGGGCGGTCTGGCGGTCTCTCTTGGCGGGTTGAAGACCGCGCGGTCTGGCAGTTTGTCTCAGCCGGCTTGGAGACCGGGCGGTCTGGCGGTCTACCCTGGCAGTCTCTCTTTCTCTCTGATAGTAGCCGTGCGGTTAGCCCTTCTGTCTAACCGCGCGGCTTGTGCGGTTTGTTTTGTATAGTCCGCTTAGTCCTGTAAATTTTTAGTCCCACATCTCTTATTTGTATTCTCTCATCTCTCCTCCATTCTATATAAGGGAGGGCATACCTTTGTGATAGATACCTTTTTCAGATAATAAAGTTTCTGTTAAAACCTCTTCCGGTTTGTTTTAACTCCACTTTCGGCTTATTTTTTGTTTATTTCTAACTGGGACCAAATGTCCTCACGGACCTCCTTGGCAAGTAAATCACGATCGTGTATGTAGTCCAAGGAATCCATGTACGCCTCAAGTCCAGCTGCTTTTATCTCAAGTACCCGCTCTTCTGAAGAAAGGCGCGCTATCTCAGCTTTGGAAGCTTCAAACTCTGCTCTAAAGCTGAAGATCTCCTTCTGAGCAGTTTTCAACATCTGCACGATCTTCTCTGCCATGACCCTCTCCATCAACAACGATGCTTGAGCTTTCTCCATCTCTGACTTCAACTCTACTCTGATCCGCCGAAATCGGGATACCTCTAAATCTAGCTCCTTTCTGGAAGCGGCAACTGAAGCCTTCGCTGCCCGAAGTTTCTCTGGAAGAGCCAATTATTTGTCCTTCAAGCTCATATAATGATCATTCTACGTGAATGTTACATGCGACTTAGCTTCGATCTTCACACACCAAACAAATGGTTAATGTCGTACAAAGTAATCAGTTCAAATAAAAAAGGTGAATGATTCACTTACCACGTCACTCATTTCCTTCAAAGAAGAACACCCTCGGGGACAGAAGCCTCTGTGCTGGGGATTTGAGGGGGGTGTAACATCCCTCAGACTTCTAGACCTCTAGGATGGTTTTTTCATGACTGTGTCATGACAAAATCCTAGGAAGCATTAAAGGGTTTGGGTGAACATGGGAATTAGGGTGTGAACCACCTTGTTCTGCAAATAGTAGAATTCCAATTACTTGCTTAGGGATTACCATATGGCTTCACCAAGACTCCATGACCCCAACACAACATGTATAACCCATTAGAGGGTCCATTAGAGCCATAGAGACCCATTAGAGTCAACAAAAGAGGCCAAGTTGACCATGGTCAACCTTAAGCCAAAGAAAGTCAACTTAGCTCAATTTGGGTCAATTGACCACCTAAGTGTCAAATGACCACCTAAGTGTCAAATGACCTCACCCTTAGTCTCTTGGCATCATGGGGGACCCAATGACCCCAAAAGCCCCATGTCTAAGTCACATAAGTGGACAATTTGGCCAAACTTAACCCATAGCTCAATTTTGTCAATTTGGGCTAACCTAGTCCAATCCAAGTGGGCTCAGCCCAAACTACTGTGCCCATTGGTCTAGGAGGTGGATAGGCACCTTTGGGGCCCACCAATTTCAGAGATTGATGATTAGAAGAGAGAGAATGAGAGTTTCCCCAAATTTCGAGGAGAGAGAAAATTATGGCTTAATGACCATCATGGCCATGGAGGCTCCATAACCCCCACTTTTATGGGGATTTTACTCCTATGAGGGAGAGGAGAAGCTTTCAGGAGGTGGCTGGCCATTGGGGTGGCTCAGGCCCCTTAATTTGGCAGAAACCGAAAAAAGGAGTTTATGGCCATTAATGGAGTTTTGATGAATTGGGGAGTTACAGACCTTCTCTCCCAAATTCCTTCTTTAAGGACCTGCACTAGAGCAAGAGCAAGTGTTTCCCCCGATTACTTTTCAATTCCATTTAGGTTGGTGTAGAGGTTGCAGAGGAGCCAAAGCTCGGTGGCCAGAAATGGTGAGGAGGCAAAGAACACACATTCAAGCCGCAAACCAGGACCTCCTCCACTCCTTATTCATGGGTTAGATCTTAGGAATCTTTAGAGCAAAGAATCGGGCACAATTCAACACGATCCATTGGAATTTTTCCACTTGTTTTCCGTGAAAATGAAGTGTCGGGTTCGCCGTAATCCGCCGTTTCCGGTGGCCAAACCACCTCCGGCCAATAGCCCTCACCTCAACAGAGGTGGTGGTGGCAGTGGTTGGCCGGGGAGGTGGCCGGAGGGCTGGAAATTAGGCTTGGATTTTGCTCCAGGCCGGGTGTATTGTGTCTGTTGGCTGGAGGAAGAAGAAAGCCAGGGGTCACCCGATCTTTCTTTAAGATTTGTGCAGATCTATATATAATAAATTTGTATATGTATATTTCTGTCACAGAAAATCACCTGCCTTAGAATTTAAATTCAAAATACCTCGAGGCCTTTTGCGAAAAAGTAGTCAATAGGAAACTTGTATACCTATGAGTCTCGTTTATTTTAAAATTAATTTGATCCAATTTGGAATTCATGTCAGACCACAACATTCATTTTGGTGAGGTCTATACTTAGGGTTGATCAGAGATTGATTGGTGTGCCCCCATCAATCATGACCTCCAAATGACTTGAAATTTGAAGCATGAGTCATTCATATATAGTTTTATAACATATCGAAAAATGAGATTTTTTGGTAAATATGTTTCCTAAGGTTTGGGAATCATTTCATTTTTCATGTAAGATTTAATTAAAGGGTTTAATGACCTCCAAATCCTCCCAAATTTTGATGAGTGGTCCTTGGGATAAATATAGGACTCTGTATAAAATTTGATCCCATTTGGAGATGATTTGGTTTGGAATTTCGTAAACAGTATCCTAGGACAAAAAGGATTAATTAGGTTAAAATATCCCTTGTGGTATTGAGTGAGCAAATCACCTCAACAGAGGTTGAAACATGAGACACTGATTTATTATGTCAATAAACACCCTCACATGGAGTTGGGGTGGAATATGGTGGATTTGCCCTAGGACCCTAGTTCATACAAGGGCATTTGGTGGTATTTGGACACATGCACCCCACTTTAATAACTTGGAAATTAATTAGGTCTATACACCTTATGGAATAGTTAAGGGGTCTTATGACTTTGGATCTTCTTGAGATTTTGGTAGGGGTAATTTTATAGTAATATCAACCTCTGAAATTTATTATAGGATGTTTATATAAAAAAACTCATACTTGTAATTATAACCTTCACCTTGCCCTTTTTGATGATATTGAAATAACTATGGTTTAATTATTTTATAATGATATGAAACTCTGGCATAGTTAATAAAATACTATTTTTTTGCATTGATAAATTATTTAGAATAATTGGTCATTTTCTCTTAGTAATTCATGTGTAAAGTGAACTAGTGCACCTTATTTTGATAAATAAATAATAAATACTATATCTTGCTAGAAAATTGTGTTACTTGGCCAGAGAACTTCTTAGGGCATAATAAAACTTACAAAATTATTACATATTGTTTGGATGAGTTTACAAGAATGTTTCTTCATAATGTGCAATATCATGAATTTATTTGAGCTATTTTTTTATACAACTTACTTACCTTGGAATTGTATGAAACTTAGTCAGTAATATTTTACTATCATAATAAAGCTCTGGTAATTTTTGTATAATTTTTGGACTAGAATTGTGGACCTCTAATTATTTAAATTATCTTAAATTAATTTTTTAGTGGTTAATACATTTATGAAAATATGTGAGATTTGGTATTCTTTGAAATTTGCAATCATATAGTGTTTATAATTTTTGGGTGGCCATAACTTAAGAAATCTAGTACTTCATGTTCAAAATTACCCATGACCAAACATTTGGGAAAATTTAATAAATGACAAATTAATTAGGAAAATTACAAGTTTCTGGATTTAGGCTAAATTTGTCATGATAGACCCCCAATAAATATCTTAGGAATTTTTGATAAAAATTTGGAGTACCTCCTGTCATGTACATCATGTAGCTTAAATTGGTCTGCATATAGTAAAACTGCGAAAATTGTGATAGCATGTGGAATGAACATGGGGGGATGAGTTTAATAGTTTGCTGATTTTGGTGAAGTGAAAATGAGTTCATCATTAGAAGTCATGATGTGGAAGTATCAGGTTGACTAGTGTTAAATGGTGCTTGGGATCGACGAAACATCGTCCTTCCTGTGGAGGGAAAGAGAGTCAAGATACATTAGGGTTAGATTGAGTATAACTTTAAATGAGGTTGGTTATGGGTAGATACCAATAATAATAATTACCTTGCGAAATGGATCTTTGGGCTTCAGCCAATCGTAGCTCTTAGTGCCCTCGAGAGGCCTTCATAGGGAATGCCTTGGGCAGTCCAAGGTTAACGTAAGCCGTAAGACTAAATGGAATACAAGAGAAATTAGAAATACTCTAGAATTGCACTTACACTCACACTCTTTGGTGTTGTGGGAGTTAGGTTGGGTCTCACGAGCGGTAGGCTCGGTGGTTTTGGTGATGGGCAGGTTAGCCCGGCGAACCGATGGTTCGGTAGGTATTTTGTGATGGAGAGGATAGTCTGGGAAGCTTTGGCTTGGTGAGAAAATACATTAATGTTGCATATGCATAAAATATAAGGTGGTGGGTCTTCGATATTGGAGAGTCGTCGCACCGGCATCTATTCGTTGACTTGGCAAGTGTGGATTAGCACTTAGCCAATAAAGTCTGGTGCGCCAGCCGACAAGAGTATGCAGGAGCTTCGCTGAGTGCACTAGCGTTGAGGCATATGATAGGTCTGACTGGTAGTGCTGATACCGATTTAGAGGTGGGAGAGGCCCAACCCACCGCTTCAGTTTGCCACTACGAAGGTATCCTGAGAGGTTAGGCTTCAGAAAGGGTGAACTAAAGATCTGTGTGCACAGAGTCGGGTGTGCGTGTCACACTTACATGTTCTTATCATAGCATACTTGCATGACATAGCATAATAATTGCATATAACCCTTGTCACATATTGTATAAATTGGTATGAGACACCTTATTCAATAGGCCTTGCAAAATGTCTCCTTGGTCTATTTGTTTGTATGGGTATTCTTATAGGTCATGATTACTTATTTAGCTTACCTTATTGTACTTTTACTTGCTCACCTTGCTCATGTGTATACTCATATTATTTACTTACTATTTGCTTACTTATACTTGTTATGACTCTATACTCATAATAGACTAGTTCTGCCGTCATCTGCTTACTTTTGTTACTCTTCACCTTAAATACCATCCCTTTCCTTCTCCCCGCTCGGTGCCTAGGAGCCATGGGGGAGGGGTGGGGATGATATGAATTAGTCTTTTTGACTACTGGTTGTTGACCAAATCATTTTAGGGGATCATGGAGCCGAACCTGGAGATGCAGCCCTAGAGGTTGATGTGCTTGGAGACGGGATAGTCTAGCACTGGAGTTCAGGCAGCAGGGACAGTAAGTCCCGATCATTAGTAATTTCTATAGATTTGCTTCCGCGTTGAGTGATTTATAGTGAGGATCATGATGTATCGGGTAGGAGCCCTCTTATTAGTACTTGATTTATCATTATTATGGACTCTCCCTTCGCGGAGAATTATTTTATATTCATGTGATTTCTGGTGGACTAGTATTTGAGTTTTACTTTACTCTTTGTACTTACTCTTCTCTTTTGCGATTAGTATGGCAGATAGGATCGGCGTTTTATAGTGATGACCTTCCCTAGTGTGTTGGTGTCACCACAAATCGGCAGTTCTTGGCATAAGTCCTTGTTGGTTTGTAAAAAAAGGGATCTTACAAACTTATATCAAAGCAAAACCTCGATCGAAAGTGTAGAAGTCCACTAACCCTGGGTCACCCCCGCTCGAGTTTAGTTTGGGGACAAACTAAGCAGTGAAAGCTGTGGTGTGCCCATATGGGGATCACATGTAATTGTCCACTTTAAACTATGTTTGGGTCAAATTTCTTACAAATGTCCTTTGTTATGCAGCCCCCGGCACATCCGACACCGCAGGGCAGAGCCCAGCAAACTCCGAATGTTGCACCACCTCCACCGGCTCCCACTCTATTTCTATAGTCGGAGGTGAGGCAGACATTGACGACCATTCTGGAGGCTTTCAGGGACCATCAGGCTCCTGCTCCGCAGCTAAACTTGGGGGCCAATTGGTTGAGCATCTTCTGAGGACTCTCTCCCCCATCTTACATTGGGATGAGGTCGGCCATGCGGACGGAAGAGTGGCTTGATATCATGTTCGAGATGCTGACCGGGATACGATGCTCGTGGGATAAGAGGGTGCCTCTGGTGGTCTCCTGCTTGGATTCTCATGCCAAGAGGTGGTGGAAGACACTTCTGGATACGGTGTTTGCAGATCGGGAGGTTGATGACAGCACTTGGTAGGAGTTCAGGGCCACACTGTTGGAGCACTTCGTCCCGCAGTTAGCAAGAGATGAGCTGGAAGACAGGTTCCTGTAGCTGAGGCAGGGCAACAAGACGGTGATGGAGTTCCGCTGGTAGTTCTCTCACTTAGCCCGGTTTGTGGACTCCTATCAGCAGGATTATGGGAGGTATACCAAGAGGTTCTATAAGGGCCTTTGAGATGATCTGAGACAGGCTCTTCTGTTTGTGTCTCACGGGCCTTTACCTTGAATTCTAGAGATGACAGAGGATGGAGGCAAATTTGCACACAGCTTGAGGCCAGAAGAGGCCAAATGAGGATCAGGGTCGGGGAGGCAGGAATGATCAGCGGAAGGGCCTCTTTGCTGATGAGTGAAGGGCAGAGGACTAACCCTACTGAGAGGTGAGGTAGGAGCCGAGGGAGCCGGTGGTATTGGACCCTTAACCTCTTTAGATGCGGGAGATACATAGGCCCGGAGGTGTGGCACTTCCCTCGCCCGAGTGCTACAATTATCATCAGGTAGGGCACATCCGAAGAAACTGCCCCATGAGAAGGGCACATGTACTAGCACCACAGGTTGCCCCACCCGCTCAGCAGTTTGCAGGCCGAGGCCGTGGAAGAGGACGTGGTTTCTAGGGCGGAGATCAGAGGCAAGAGAGGGAACAGGTGTATGCTCTAGACTTGGCTCCACCTCGGGACTCGGGCAGGTGATTGTAGGTATGCTAGTAATTTTATGTTGTTATTTAGCTTTGGAATTTTAGAAACAACAAACAGCAGTAACATACTAGGAAAGAAAACCATAGGCTCATTTACCAAAACATACTTAAATAAATAGGAATAGTTATGATGTACGACAAACCTGCCCATACCTTGGTGGATACGGGGGCGTCGCAGGTCTTTGTCTCCGAAGAGTTCGTAAAGGTACTGGAGGGAGTCAGACATTACTCGGGTGTCACCAGGTGGGTGCATCTCCCCAACGGGATGGAAGTCTCAACTACAGCTAAGTGCCTCCTGAAGGTGACTATTGATAATTTAACACTCCAGGCCCCGACAATGGTATTGAGGATGCTAGACTTCGACCTGGTTCTGGGCATGACATGGCTTACTTGGAACTATGCCCGCATAGAATGCACTACAAGTAAGGCTGTACTGAGTTATGACGGCACCTCTGCGTCGATCGAAGGTATTACTCCCATCTCCCGTAGGATGTTATCTTCTACTCAGGCCGTCAAGTCCCACATGTAGAGAGATGGGGTCTATCAGGTGCACTTCGATATGGTCGAGGTCAAGATGATGGTTACCTATATATCGGTGGTGCGGGACTTTACGGATGTGTTTCCAGAGAAGCTACCAGGATTGCTGCCGCACCAGGAGAAGGATTTTCAGATCCAGTTGGTGCCGAGAGCTAAGCTAGTGTTTAGGGCTCCCTATCAGATGCCTCCAAAGGAGCTGGTGGAGTTCAGGAGTGTTGCAGTATGGAGGCCGGGCGGTCTGTTGCTGTTCGGAGGTCGGACGGTCTGGCGGTTTATCCCATCGGCTTGTATGCCGAGCTGTTGCTGTTTGGTATCCCAGTGGTCTGGCATTTTGTCTCAGGCGACTTGGAGACCGGCGGTCTAGCGGTCTCCTGTGGTGGCTTGTTCTCTGTGGCAGCTTGTTCTCTCCTTCTGGTGGTTGTCGAGCGGTTAGCCAGCTTGTCTGACCACACGACTTATTCGGTTTGTTTATTTGTAAAGCCGCATATACTTTTAATTATTTAGTCTCACATTGCTTATTTATATTCTTTCTTATCTCCTCCATTCCATAAAAGGGAGACTATACCTTTGCAATACTCACCTTTTTTGGATAATAAAATTTCTGTTATTCTAATTTCTTGTTTCTACTTATCTGTTTGCACATGGTATCAGAGGAATCAATCTTTTCCTCCTAATTTTGTGGGCTCTCCTTGTTCGTACAACCTGTCTATGTGGCTTGAATCCTCTTCTCGTGCCCTGTCTTCGTGACTTGTTTCTTCCACCTATTTGCACCCTGTTTGTACAGTTTCTTTCTCTCCTTGTCGTTGCTCTTTTGTGTGCGCGACATCTTTGTTCTCACTTTCATCTAGCCGCGACCTGTTCTTTAGTCGCTTCAACCTGTTCTTCATGTCGCGACCTTGCTTAGTCGCTGCTCCCTCCTTTTCTAGCCACTCTTATTCTTAAGTCGCCGCGACCTTTCTCTAAGTCGCCCCGACCTGTTTCCCGCGATATCTCTTGTTGCGTGGATTCGCCTCTGTTCGCATGGACTCTGGTTATCCGCGTGACCTCCCTACTTGTTTTGCTTCATGCGATCTCCTTTGTTCGCACGACTTCTTGCCCCCCTGCTTTGCTCTGCTTCTTGGTCATGGCGTTTCATGTCGCTGGTGTGTTGTCACTGTGATCGCTGCACTTCTCCTCGTCTTTATTCGATGCGGTCTTCCTTCTTTATTCGCTGCGGTCTCCCTTATTCTTGCTGTTGAAACCGAAAAATGGTCTACTATGGAGTTCTCCCTTGGGGAAGGGGTGATCACGCACCTACTTCACTCATGCAAGTAAAATAATAAAAGGAACAAGGGGAAATGACCCAAGGGCTCGGCGGGGAGGACCCACCCCACACCCGGAAGATCTGAGAGCGCTTCCCCTCCGTAGCCAAAGGCCGAGCTAAGGTACACTCAGAAAGCACTTGAAAACTGGAGCCAGAGAGCACAGGAAGCATGCCTTCTGGGGTACCCCTTGGGTCCTATTTATAGTTTTCGGAATCTGAACTGCCAATAACCAAACTGAGCTGACCTGAAGTTAACAAAATGCCCTCGGTTGGGTCTACCAACAGCCAAACTCCGCTGTTCTGAAGGGCTATAGGCAGACCAGCGAGAGCAAAACAGTAAAAAGTACCTCATATATCTGGGCGAGCTGGGGAGCCTGGCCACCTCGGCAGATCCTGCTCGCCTACTGGTGCCGAGATCTGTTGCGAGAGTGCGAGTTGGGACGGCGAGCTCGCCCATCCGTCGGTCTCCATTAGTCGACCTTAGCTCGACGATTCTTGGACTAGCTCGGCGAATGCCGAGCTCGCGGTCAACAAATGCTGCTCTCCCGTTCGATGAATGCCGAGCTCGGGCTCGGCTTCCTTACTGTCGAGCTCGCCCGTTAGTTTCAGCCCAATCGGTCTGGTTCCTGGCGACCTTATTCGCCGGACACGGGGTTGTACATAATCCCCGCTATTTTTGAGCTTGACAATGCTTGGAAATAAACATCCAACCCCAAGTGTTCGGCGAGTGCGGGGTGGACTGGAGGGAATCTTTGGGTGGGGTCCACCTACGTCTATATATATGCACTTGCGTACCTGCCTAACTCTTGCCATTCCCTTTGATCTTGCCCTGCCAAGATGCCGATCCCCATGGAGATCCAAGAGCGCCTTGACTGAGCTCGCCAGGCCTCTGCAGCTCGCGTAGCTCCCCTGACGGCGGTCCCAGCCACTGTATCGCAGGGTGGCTCTGCCGAGCCTAGCTCCAAGAAGATGAAACCGTTCCCTCAGGCGGCCGAGCCCATCTACGACGACCTGAGGACCGCCTTAGAGCACGGGACCAGCTCCTCCACTCTGCCTGCTTTTGAAAAGGGGAGGAATATTGTCGAGATCTGCGATGGCCCAGACAGCCGCCCTGATGGTGTAGAAGACGCCGCGTCGCGAGACGCCACCCCGCGAGCCAAGACAACTCTTAGGGACTCGCGGTTCATGACTCCGAAAAACCACCACCGGGAGCCGTCCCCTCCCTTTGGGACCTTGGGGTTGAGCTCGAAGAGGCCGAGCTCGTCGGTGCGTGCCCCCTCTCCTCGGTAAGCTTTTGTGTCCACGGGGGAGGGTCTGGAAACCATCCCTACCCAGGGATTCGAGCTTCTCCCACCGGGGATTCACGGCCCAGGTCGCGGGAAGGATCTGAGTTTCATTCCTCCACTCATCTCCTTCGAGCTGCCGAGCTCGTTAGGTCAACTTTGCTTGGATTCCTGCCTCATGCGCTTTTCCTGCATTCCTCTTTTTGCTGATGTTTGTCTCCACAGTTCCCCCCAGCCAATCCACTGCCAAGGAATCTTCGCGGGTAGCCCAGTACTCTCCCCTCCCCTCCCCAAGCTCGCTGGACTCTTACCTGGGCCTCGAAGTGGATCAAGGAGAGCTGACGAGGAGGGAGGTTAAGCTTCTCAAGAAGCTGGTGTGCGGGCTGCGCGAGGAGCAGGGGGTCAACGAGACGCTACAACGCGACCACGGGCGTCTCGCTGACGAGGTGCGAAGCATCCAGGCTGGCGAGCTGATGTCCCCTTCCCGGCTTCTGGACGAGATAGATGATGGCCTCTCAGTGGCGCAGAGGAAATCGGGGAGGATCCACGAGCTGCTCCGCGCGCGGCAGTCTGTGGGGCGGGAGCCGCGAGACCAGTAGATAAGAGGGCGGCTCCTTTGCCGAGCCGACCGGTACTCGCCTCCTGGTGTTCCCCATGCTCGCGCGCCCTGCTTTTTTATTCCTCCGAAGGGGCCTTGATGCGCTTTTCCCTGTCCTACCCGGCGAAGGTATTGCTATCCCCTTATTGCCGAGCTCGCCCGGTTGCCGAGCTCGCCCGGTTGCCGAGCTCGCCATATTGCTGTTGAAAGTGCTCTAACTCTTTCCAAGTTTTTTCTTGCAGGGGAGCGGTTGATTCCCGCAAACCCGCCATTTGCGGACCCGGGGTTGCACCCGGACCCCCTTGCTCGCGAGAAGGCGGCGGCGGCCCGCCGAGATGAGGCGGCCTTCTCCCAACCCTCTTCCAGCAAGAGGTGGTTTGAGGATGCGGGGTTGAACCCGCCACACCGCCAGCCATTATCAAGAAAGATGAAGAAAGTCGTGCTCGCTCCGCGGGGGAAACAACATCAACAACATCAATCCAGCCCCAAATACATAAGCTCGCCCGAGACCATCCCCGACGCGTCATCGGAGAGCATGCTGAAGGAGATCACCAGCAAAGGGAGGAAGGGCTGCGAGGCTCCTGCTCCCGCGACGGCAATCTCCCCACCTACTTCGGCGAAGAGGGCGGCTCGCGAGCGCGGGGCGCCGAAACAACATCCCCTCTTTAGCTTTGGGGCGGTGGAAGGACTCGGCGGGCGAGCCCATGGTGCAGTGGTATGAGCTAGCCCATCGGGACTCCATCTCCACCCTATATCCTTCCTAGCATGACCGCAAGCCCGCCACCGGCCATGCTTATGCCCTCGTCTTCGGCCTCTATGGCCGGGAGGATGCCGAGGCCTACAAGAAGAATGACCCTGCGACAGCTCGGCCATGAGGGTCTGATGGCCCATCTGCGGGCCATGGAGCCCCACCATATGCTGACCCGCCGTAGCTTCGTCCTCAGCAACCAACTCCAAAAAGCCGAGCAGTCTCGCAATGTCGCCAAGGAAAAGGTCGCCGACCAATCGAGGAGGCTAGGCATCGCCGAGGGTCTCCTATCCTAGGCCTCCGGGGGGTTGGTGAGGATCGGGCTTCACCTTCTCTCTTTTATTTTGAAAAACTTTTGCGCCGACACTAATGAACTTTTTTTTGTCAGGACGCCAAAGGCGTCGGGGAGCTGCGGGCTTGCAATGCCGAGCAAGAGGAGGAGATCAGCCAGCTTCACGTCCGGCTTGCCGAGCTGGAGTGGGCGAATGAGAAGCTGAAGGATGAGAACCAGAATTCACCCGCGAGGTCCGCTGTCAGGCGGAGATCTTCTTAGAGCCCGGCGGCACCGATCCTACCATCCCCTACAAAAGGCCAAGGGTCTTTGGCGAGGCCGACCTCGCCAAGAGGCTGCGAACCAACTACATCCAAGCTGCCGAATGCACCCTCCAAATGATGAAGGACACGAGGGTGCTGGTGGAGGGATACGAGGAGATTTCGGCCCGGGATTTGATGTCGAGCCTGTTCCCGGCGATGCCTCCCAGCGAAAAGGAAGACAACCTTGATGCAATGTTTGGGAAGGGTTTCCAGGAACAGTCGGGCGAAGGGGAGGACCAGTCCGACGGGGGGGGAGGCCTAAATGTGTATGCTTTTCTTTTGTTTCCTCACCGAGGCGAGCTCCACCTGTAAATATCATTATTTAATGAAAAAGATTTTTGATCATATCCGAGCCATTTTTCCATCTCTTTTTGCTGTGTTTTGTATATCCGCCAGCCCTTCCCCTGGCGACCTCGCATAGACAGGTACTGCGAGTAGGATAGTCGTTAGGACTCGCCCCTGAGAGGGTACCTTGAGTGATCGGTAATTCCCAGGACTCACCGCAGCTCGCTCGCGAGCTGTCCTTGGCCTTCTTAATCAAAAAATCGAACTCACTAAATTTGTCCAAGTAAAATAAAGCAGGGGCGGGGCGTCTCGGCGGGATCTGCCTCCCCTTGGCGAGGTCCAAATGCCTGACTTGCTAATTCTCAGGATTCGCCCCAGCTTGCTCGCGAGCTGTCCGTCATCTTATCGATGTGAGAACAAATTCTCTAAATCTTCCTGAGTAAAACCTTGTGGGGGGACGAGGTGGCCCGGCAGGACCCGCCTCCTCTTAGCGAGGTCCAAGGCCCTAGCTTGCCGATCTTCTGCCGAGTCCCAGCTAAATTAGCGAGCTCGAACTCTCCCATACCGAGCTATCCTCTCTTGGAAGGGGCAAGTTTGTTAGGCACTACTTGGGGGGGGGAAGGTCTTCCGTGGGTGACCTTCAGCCCGTCAGCTAGGTGAGAGCCTGACAGCGGGATCTGCTCGAGGCCCAAGGATGACACCGAGTGACTTCTAGCCCTGCCAGCTAGGTGAAAGCCTGACAGCGGGATCTGCTCGGGTCCACTACTAACACCATCGAGTGACTTCCAGCCTTGCCAGCTAGGTGAGAGCCTGACAGCAGGATCTGCTCGAGGCCCAAGTATGACACCGAGTGACTTCCAGCCCTGCCAGCTAGGTGAGAGCCTGACAGCGGGATCTGCACGGGGTCCACTACTAACACCATCGAGTGACTTCAAGCCCTGCCAGCTAGGTGAGAGCCTGACATCGGGATCTGCTCGAGGCCCAAGGATGACACTGAGTGACTTCCAGCCCTGCCAGCTAGGTGAGAGCCTGACAGCAGGATCTGCTCGGGGTCCACTACTAACACCATCGAGTGACTTCCAGCCCTTCCAGTTAGGTGAGAGCCTGACCGTGGGATCTGCTCGACGCCCAAGGATGACACCGAGTGATTTCCAGCCCTGCCAGCTAGGTGAGAGCCTGACAGCGGGATTTGCTCGTGGTCCACTACTAACACCATAGAGTGACTTCCAGCCCTGCCAGCTAGGTGAGAGCCTGACAGCGGGATCTGCTCGAGGCCCAAGGATGACATCAAGTGACTTCCAGCCCTGCCAGCTAGGTGAGAGTCTGACAGCGGGATCTGCTCGGGGTCCACTACTAACACTATCGAGTGACTTCCAGCCCTGCAAGCTGGGTGAGAGTCTAATAGTGGGATCTGCTCGAGGCCCAAGGATGACACCGAGTGACTTCCAGCCCTGCCAGCTAGGTGAGAGCCTGACAGCGGGATCTGCTCGGGGTCCACTATTAACACCATCGAGTGACTTCCAGCCCTGCCAGCTAGGTGAGATACTGACATCGGGATCTTCTCGAGGCCCAAGGATGACACCGAGTGACTTCCAGCCCTGACAGCTAGGTGAGAGCCTGATAGTGGGATCTGCTCGGGGTCCACTACTAACACCATCGAGTGACTTCCAGCCCTGCCAGCTAGGTGAGAGCCTGACAGTGGGATCTGCTCGAGGCCCAAGGATGACACCGAGTGACTTCCAGCCCTGCCAGCTAGGTGAGAGCCTGACAGCGGGATCTGCTTGGGGTCCACTACTAACACCATCGAGTGACTTCCAGCCATGCCAGCTAGGTGAGAGCCTGGCAGCGGGATCTGCTCGAGGCCCAAGGATGACACCGAGTGACTTCCAGCTCTGCCAGTTAGGTGAGAGCCTAACAGCGGGATCTGCTCGGGGTCCAAATTCACTTCACTTCTTCATGTGAGCTCATTGCGACAACATTGGCATGTTTAAAGAACTTTTATTAAAAATTAAATCACCACTTACATGTTTTAAGGAAAAAATCGTTTCAAGTCGTCACCACTCCAAGTGAGATTTAGGGCCTCGCCCTCCACATTTTGGAGTCGATACCCTCCTGAACTTAGTGTTTCCTTTACAATGAATGGTCCCTCCTAGTTTGGGTTGAGTTTCCCCACGGTTGTCGACCTTCCCGCTGCATCCACTTTCTTTAGTAACAGGTCCCCTTCTATAAACTATTTGACTCTGACGTGCTTGTCAAAGTACTTAGACATCCTCCTCTTCACCTCTTCTTGTCGGACGGAGGAAAGGTCCCGCAATTATTCCACCATGTCGAGAGAAAGGCGCAGCTCTTCCTCATTCTCCTCTTGCCATTCTTCCCTAGCTTCCCCGGCCGCAATGACTCGAGGTGTCTGAACTTCAAATTCCACGGGGAGCACTGCCCCGCCCCCATGGGAGAGCTTGAAGGGGGTCTCTCCTGTAGCTATGTTGGGGGTGGTTCTTAGGGCCCAGAGAACCACGAGAAGCTTCTCCACCCAACTCCCGTTCAAATTTTCCACCTTCTTTTTCAGGAGGTTGACAATGATCTTGTTCGCAGCCTTTACCTGCCCGTTGCTCCTAGGGTGATGGACCGAGGCGAACCTGAGGTCGATTCCAAGCTGCTCACAAAAACTGGTGAACTCAGTGCTGGTGAACTGGGGCCCGTTGTCCTTGACAATGGCCTGGGGCAGCCCATGGCGGCAGATGATCTCCCCCCAAACAAAGTTTCTGATAACCTGGGAGGTCACCTTGGTCAGCGCCTTTACCTTCAACCACTTGGAGAAATAGTAGATCATCACCATTAGGAACCTCATCTGCCCACTGGCCTGGGGGAACGGTCCAACCAAATCCATTCCCCAAATGGCAAAGGGCCAGGGGGCTGTGATACTTTTGAGTCGCTGAGCCGGCTGTAGTTGGAGGGGAGCAAATAGCTGGCATTTATGACACCTTCTTGCGAACTTCGTTGCATCACGGCCCAGGGTGGGCCAGAAATACCCCTGCCTGACAATCCTCCCTTCCAGGGTCTGACTCCCGGAGTGACTCCCACACTCTCCGGAGTGGACTTCCTCCAAGATTATTTGTACCTCCCCCTCGGGCACACAATGAGCCAACATCCCCGAGAGTGTCTTCTTGTACAACTGCCCATCCTGGAGGAGGTAGTATGCCAACTTATGCCTGAGCTTCTTCTTATCTGCCCCCTCCGGGTACTCTCCCGTGGAGAGGAAGGTTGTGTCCGGGTCCATCCATGAAGGCAGCTAATCTATCTCCATGAGTTCTCCCTCTTCGATGGAAGGGCAGAATAGGTCGGTGATGGTACCCCCACCCGAGGACCATGCTTCGCCAGTCGATCAACCTGCTCATTCTCCTCCTGGGGCACGTGTTGGATAGAAAAAGTTTGGAACGTGTCGATGACCCCTTTTACCTTGGCTAAGTATAACCGCAGGGTAGGCTCTCTTACCTCAAACGCCCCATTGATCTGGAAAGCTACCATCATGGAGTCGGTAAGGACCTCCACGTCCAACACCCCCAGCTCCCTGGCCAGGCGCAGCCCTGCTATCATGTCCTCATACTCGACTTGATTGTTGGTGATGGGAAAGTGCACCACCACCATCTGCTCAATTCTAGTCCCCTGAGGGCTCTCCAAGATCACCCCCACTCCTAAGGAGTGCCTCCCCGAGGCGCCATCCACCTTCACCCTCTAAGGAGTCGGACGAGTGAGCTCTTGCTTCGCCACCTCAATCACATAATCGGCCAAGAAGTCGACCATTGCTTGAGCTTTGCTCGAGAGGCGGGGAACAAAAGAAATGTCAAACTCACTCAACTCTACCGACCACTTGGCCAGCCTGCCAGAATGCTCCACCCCTCGAAGATGTTGCGGAGAGGATGGTCAGTCACCACTCGGATTGAGTGTGCCTGGAAATAAGGTTGCAACCTTCAGGCTGAGATGATCAGGGCGAAGGCCAACTTCTCCAAAATTGGATACCGGAGCTCGACCTTCCTCAGGACCCGACTCACGTAGTAAATAGGGAGCTGCTTCTTCCCCTCATCCCGAACTAGGACGGAGCTCAAGGCCTCTACCCCGACCCCGAGATACAAAAACAGGTCCTCCCCCTCCTTGGGCCCTTGGAGCAGCGGAGCCTGGGTCAACTGCATCTTGAGGGCCTGGAATGCCTCCTCGCACTCCTTGGTCCATTCAAACCTTTGACCGCCCCTTAGTGTTTTGAAGAAGGGGGAGCACTTTTCCCCAGCCCGGGAGAGGAACCTACTTAGCCCTGACAGTTTCCCTGTCAGGCGCTGCACCTCCTTGGTGTTCCGTGGTGACCCTAGCTCCATGATAGCCATGACCTTGTCAGGATTCGGCTTGACCCCCGCAGGGGTGAGGAGATGCCCCAAGAACTTCCCCCTGCTAGCCCCGAAGACACATTTCAGGGGGTTCAATTGAATCTTGTACTTGCGCAGGGTAGCAAAGGTCTCCTCTAGGTCCTGGAGGTGGGAGTCCACACCTTGACTCTTGATCATGAGGTCATCCATGTACACGTCCAGGTTCCTCCCCTTTTGCTCTTTGAAGACCCTATCCATCATCTTCGTGTATGTCGCCCTTGCGTTCTTTAGCCCAAAGGGCATCATCTTGTAACAGTAGCATCTGTCCCCCGTGATGAACGAGACATCCTTGACGTCCGGAGGGTGCATCTCGATTTGATGATAACCTGAAAAGGCATCTAGAAAACTCATTACAGAAAAACCAATGGCTGAGTCAACCAACGCGTCAATCTGAGGCAAGGGATAATAGTCCTTAGGACAAGATTTATTAAGTAAAGAGAAATCGATAAACATTCTCCACCGGCCGTCTCCATTTTTGACCATGACCACATTAGAGACCCAGCCAGGGTATTGGATTTCGCACACGAAGCCGGCCATGAGAAGCTTTGCCACCTCCTCTCTGATGGGCTCTGCCAGCTTGTCCGCGGTGGACCTCTTCCTTTGTTGGACGGGGCATGTTCCCGGGTCCAGGTTGAGGCGGTGGCAGGCCACATCCGCGTCAACCCCCGGCATCTCCGCAGAGTTCCATGCGAAGATGTCCACATTCTTCTAGATGCACTCCAACATCCTGCCTTGGTCTTCCTGGGTCAGCCCTCCGCTGATGCGGACCTTCTCCACCCTGCCTCCATGGGTGAGGACCTCCAACTGCACCACCTCCTCTGCAGCCTCCAACCTGGACTGCTCCCCCCATCCTTCAGCATCCCTCTCCTCCAGGACGGGGACCTCCACCTCCACCTCTTCCCCCACGGCCATCACTTCGGCCATCTCCTCCTGATCTCTTCCTGCCGCCTCCTCAGCGCAGTTCTCCACCTCTAGCTCCTCCCTGCCAACTTCCTGCTCAACCTCCTCCATCCTTCGCCCCATCTCCTCGGCTCCGTCCTGCCAAGAGATGGAGTTCACAGCAGTGACATAGCATTCCCGCGCCACCTTGGGGTCCCCCTTGACCCTGACCTGAATCCCCTTGGCATTGAACTTCAAGCATTGATGGAATGATGAGGGGACGTAGCGGAAGGTGCTGATAAGGGGCCTCCCGAAGATGGTGCTGTAGCTGCTGGGGGCATCCACGATGATGAATCTGCAGTTTCTGGACTGCCCCCCATGGTGACATGGAGGCCGACTCCTCCCTTCACTTCCTTCCTCTCCCCCGAAAACCCGAACAAGGGTCCATCCGAGGCCAACACCCTCTTCGCCTCCACCTTCATCGCATCAAACGCCTTCTTAAAGACGATGTTGATGCAGCTTCCATTGTCAACGAGGATCCGAGAGACGGTAAAATTTTCGATGGCTGTCTTGATGACCAGCGCATCACAAAATGGATCTTCGTGATTCGGCATGTCGCTTCTGGAGAAGGTGATCTGCTCTTCTGGGGGTGGGGTTTGGGATGTGGAGGCAATGCTCCGACGATACATGGTGTGGAGGCTCGCCTTCCGGGATCCTCGACCCCCCCCCCCCCCCCCCCCCCGTGGATCACTCTGATCCCTCCTCGGGTCCCAACGTCCACCCGGTCTTACTTTACAACGGTCCTCTCTGCTCGAGGTAGGACCTCCTCGATCCTCACTTCCTGACGCCCTGCTGCTGTGGTGTTCTGTTCCCTATTCCCACTCATTTCAAGGAACTGCTGGTCACGTGGCTGTGGCGTGCCCCTCCTCCTGATGGAAGTCGCAATAGGGCAACTCCACCCTAACTTTCTCCTCCTCCTCCTTGCTACTCTCCTCCTCTCCCCCGTGGCTATGGACATAGCCTCTTCTGATCGGGGAGCCGGGGCCTGATGGGCCTGCTCCAGCCGGGGGGTGAATTAATATTGCCTCCCTTGATGGCGATCCCTTCCTTGGTACCTCTCTATAGCCCCTGCCCTTGCCACTCAGGCTCCAGGCAGCCGACGGTCGGGCTCCTGACGCCCTCAACTAGGCTGCTGCTGCCCCTGGAGCTGTCTCTGCCCTTGTCGGGCTCTCCTCTCCTCTCCTCATGTCCTCTTCCTCCTCTTGATTCCTTCTCCTCCTCCGTGGCCCACCTGGCCAGCTTCCGCGCAAACTCCGGGTTTGACGCCTCCCCGTCAACTTCTCTTGCCACCCTCTCCATTAGCTCCTCGTAGGAGAGGTGGGGGAATTCTCTTCAGCTCCATCCTGAAGAATCCCTGCTGTAGGCCCAGGGTGAAGGTCATCATCAAACTATGGCCTGACATCTCCTGAACCTGAGTAACCTCCTCCTTGAACCAATCCACGTAGCTCCCCAGCGTGTCATTCACCCCCTGCTTGATATGGAATAGGGACTCCGACTCCTTCTTCCTCCTCTTCGAGGTAGTGAACCTCAGCATGAACCCCGACGCAGGTCCTCAAAGCAGTAGATGGAGCTGGACGGTAGCTGGTGGAACCACTCCCTTTCCTTATCCTTGAGGGTGATAGCGAAGAGTCGGCACTTGAACCCGTCCGACATCTGCCGGATTGAAACTACATCCTCGAACCACTGAATGTGTTGGACCGAGTCTCCCTTCCCGGTGTAGTAGGACATCTCGGGCTCCCTGAACCACTTTGGAACTGGAGCTGAAGAGACCAACTCGCTGAAGGGGCTGCCTCCCACTGCTGGGCGAGCTGGCGAGTCTCGCGGGCCTAGCTCGCCGAACCGGCCTCGGCCTGCCAAGCCAGGGAAGAGCTAGCACCCGGGGAGCTCGCACCCTCGACCCTCCTCGGCCACTTCCTTCCCAGCTCGCCTGACAGGGGCGTCTTCGCCCAGAGAGGGGGCGGCCATGATCTGGGTTGCTGGAGTCGAGCACTTGGCCCGCGTGCCGAGTGTGAACTTGACGAGGTTCAGCACCTCATTCCTGAAATCCTCGAACATCCCCACTATGGCGAGAGGCGGGGGGGGGGGGGGGTGGCGGCGAGTCCGGCCTCTCAGATCCCTGTCCTCCTATCATCGGGCTCACTGAAGCTTTTCTGCACTGAGCATGCTACACGCTCATCGCACAAAAATGTCGATACCGAAAAATGGTCTCCTGTGGAGTTCGCCCTTGGGGAAGGGGTGATCGCACACCTACTTCACTCCTGCAAGAAAAATAACAAAATAAGTAAGGGGAAATGACCCAAGGGCTCGGCAGGGAGGACCCACCACACACCCGGAAGATCTGAGAGCGCTTCCCTCTCCTTAGCCAAAGGCCGAGCTAAGGTACCCTCAGAAAGTACTTGAAAACTGGAGCCAGAGAGCACAGGAAGCATGCCTTCTGGGGTACCCCTTGGGTTCTATTTATAGTTTTCGGAATCTGAACTGTCAATAACCAAGGAACTGACCTGAAGTCACCAAAATGCCCTCGGTTGGGTCTGCCAACAACCAAACTCCGCTGTTCTGAAGGGCTATGGGCAGACCAGCGGGGGTAAAACAGTAAAAAGTACCTCATATATCTGGGAGAGCTAGGGAGCCTGACCACCTCGACCGATCCTGCTCACCTATTGGTGCCGAGCTCCATTGCGAGAGCGCGAGCTGGGACTGCGAGCTCGACCATCCGTCGGTTTCCATTAGTCGACCTCAGCTCGACGATTCTTGGACTAGCTCGGCGAATGCCGAGCTCGCGGTCGACGAATGTCGCTCTCCCGTTCGACGAATGACGAGCTCGGGCTCGACTTCCCTACTGCCGAGCTCGCCCATTAGTTTCAGCCCGATCGGTCTGGTTCCTAGCGTCCTTATTCGCCGGACACGGGGTTGTACACTTGTGTCCTCTCTCTGGATCGCGCTCTCTTCTGCATCCTATTCGTGCGGCCTTACTGCTACTCGCGCAAGTTCCTTTTTTCTCTCTTTGCTTATATGGCTCCTCTTTGCCCATCTGGCGACGCTTATTCCTCCTCCTCGAGGCTGTCTACCTCCATGGTCACCATGTCCTGTAGTGCCCACGTGGCTACTCAAGGAAAATGGCTGATAAACTCTAGCTCTACTAATCACATGACCGACAATCCTCAATGCTTTTCTCTCCTAGAAACACATGATCGGATGCCCCCGGTCCTTGTTGTAGACGGCTCTTCCTCCCCGGTCCATAGCACGGGCATTGTTCAAGTCACACCATCTCTTTGCTTGGCGGACACTCTTTATGTGCTCAAGTTACCTTGCAATTCATTATCTGTTACCTATCTATGCAAGCAACTTCAGTGCTCCGTCACATTCACTCCTACTTCTTGTTATTTTCAGGATCCGGGCTCACACCGGACGATTGCTACTAGGACTGAGAGCGGCGGCATCTACTTCCTCGACAACATTTCCGCTCTATCCGCCTTCTCCTCCTCTTCTACTGATCTCCTTCAATGACATCTTCTCCTTGGTCACGCTCCTCCCCGGCTTCTTCGCCAGCTTCTACCCCACCTCCCTCTACATCATCCATCTCTCAACTGTGACGCATGTCAACTTGGCAAGCATCACCGCTCCTCCTTCCCAGCAACACAAAGCTGTGGATCTTCCCATCCATTTGACCTTGTTAACTATGATGTATGGGGTCCTTCTCCTACCCTCACCATTGGTCATGGTAGTTCATATTTTGTCACCTTTATTGATGATTTCTCTAGGTGTACGTGGGTGTATCTTCTAAAGGATCGCTCCGAACTGTTCTCTATATGGAAATCATTTTATTATTTGATTAAGAATTAGTTTGATACATCTATTAAAATCTTTCGTTCTATCAATGCTAAGGAATATCTTAGTCATGATTTATCTTCTTTCTGTATGCAACATGGTGTTATTCATCAAACTAGCTGTGTCTACACCTAACAGAAAAATGGGGTGGCGGAACGCAAAAACCATCACCTCCTCGATGTCGCTCGCACTTTGATGACCCAGAGGCACATTCCTTGCTCCTATTGGGGCTATGCTATCCTCATCCCCTGCTATCTCATCAATCACATTCCCTCTACAGTTCTCCACAGTAAAACCCAATTCTCCATTCTCTATCTGGACAAGAATCCGTTTCCTCTTCCTCTGTGTATCTTTGGGTACACAGCCTTTGTGCACTCTCCACCAGCCACCCATGACAAACACTCACCACGAGCCACTAAATTTGTCTTTCTGGGGTACTCTACCACTCAGAAAGGTTATTGTTTCTTTGACCATGTTACCTGCAAGCAGTTCATCTTTGCGGACGTCACCTTCTTTGAAAATGCATCCTACTTCTCTCATGGCTCCTCCTCTCCTCCTGATGTTCATACTTCTCATACCAACCCATCCGTCCCATCTACACCTGCTGACGTTCTGCCACCTCCACCCTCTCCTCTGCCGTGTCCACCTCCCGAGATATCTCCCTCCTCTCCGCAGTCGTCTCTCTCTACTCCTAGTCCAGCACTCTCCGCCACGGATGCCCCAGCAACTCCGACACACGCCGACCTGGATCTTCCCATTGCTCTTTGCAAAGGGGTGCGGTCTTGTACCCAACACCAGCTTGCTGCTGTTGTTTCCTATGATCGTCTAAATCCTTCTCGCAGGGCATTTTCCTTGGCTATCTCTGCCACTGCCACTCCCCGCACATACCAGAAGGCCCTTACTGTTCCTCATTGGAAGACTGCCATGGATGAGGAAATTGCTACCCTTACTGAAAGGGGTACATGGACACTTATTCCTCCCCCTTTGGGCACTGATGTGGTTGGCTGTCGCTGGGTCTTTGTTGTGAAATTTCATCCGGAGGGCAGCGTAGATAGTTATAAGGCCCGCTTGGTCGACAAAGGCTTTACTCAGACTTATGGTGTTGATTACTTTGACACCTTATATACCGTTTCTCGTCTCAGCACCATTCTGGTTATTCTCTCTGTGGCTATCAACAGGGATTGACCCATTTCCTAGTTGGATATTAAGAATGCCTTTCTTTGTGGTGATCATTAGGAGGACGTTTTAATGGAGCATCCTCCTGGGTATGTTGCTCAGGGGAGACACGAGTATGCTGGCTGAAGAAGGCCATCTACGACCTAAAGCAAAGCCCTCGGGATTGGTTTGACAAGTTCAGCAGTATTGTAGTGGCCATTGGTTTTGTAAGAAGTCTTGTCGATCACTCCTTATGCATCCACAAAACCTCCTCTGGTATGGTAGTTCTTGTTGTATATGTGGTTGACATTCTTCTAACTGGCGATGACTACATTGGGGTAGCCTTGACTAAGAAACACCTATGTCAACACCTGGTCATGAAGGATATGGGCTCCCCCAAGTACTTTTTGTGGAGTGAAATCTCTCGGAAGCCCAACTCTTTTGTTCTCTCCCAACGGAAGTATGCTCTTGATTTACTAAAAGAGGGAGGGTTGACTTGTGCTAAACCTGCTTGATGTCCCATGGCTACTGGAGAATACAAAACTTGGACAAATGACTCACCTCACTTATCTGATACTACGAGGTACCAACGTCTGGTGGGCAAACTCATTTATCTTATGGTGACCAGACCCAACATCTCCTATGCTGCAGGCAAGGTTAGCCAATTCATGCAATCTCCTAGGGAGTGTCATCTATAGTCTGCACTGAGGATATTGGAGTATGTCAAAATAGCACCAGGGAAAGGATTGCTTTTTCAAAAGAATGGTCACTTGAGGGTTGAAGCGTACTAAGATTCGAGCTATGCTGATGATAAAGGTTACTGCAAGTCAACATCAGGTTTCTACACATTTGTTGGAGGAAATCTTGTGAGCTGGAAGAGCAAGAAACAGTCCGTGGTCTCCAGGTCTAGCGCAGAAGCAGACTATCGTAATATGACATCGACCATATGTGACTTGAAATGATTACGAGCTCTCATGCTTGAATTAGGAGAGGTCTACAACTATCCTCTTCGTATGTTTTGTGACAACAACGCTGCGATATACATCTCCAAAAATCCAGTCTTTCATGAGAGAACAAAACATATAGAAGTCGACTGTCATTTGTACTCCATTTGTCACTTCCGACAACGAGTTGACAAATATCTTCACCAAGTCGGTGTCCGCTTCCTTTTTCCACATTTACGACAAGCTGGACATGATTGATATCTATACTCCAACTTGAGGGGGAGTGTTGCAGTATGGAGGCCGGACGGTCTGTTGCTGTTTGGAGGCCGGGCGGTTTGGCAGTTTATCCAAATAGCTTGTATGCCGGGTTATTGCTGTTTGGTATCCCAGCGGTATGGTGGTTTGTCTCAGGCGACTTGGAGACCGGCGGTCTAACGGTCTCCTGTGGCGGCTTGTTCTCTGTGGCAGCTTGTTCTCTCCTTCTGGTGGCTGTCAAGCGGTTAGCTGGCTTGTCTAACCACATGACTTATTCGGTTTGTTTATTTGTAAAGCCGCATATACTTTTAATTATTTAGTCTCACATTGCTTATTTGTAATCTCTCTCATCTCCTACATTCTACAAAAGGGTGGCTATACCTTTGTAATACTCACCTTTTTTGGATAATATAATTTTTATTATTCCAATTTTCGGTTTCTACTTATCTGTTCGCACAAGGAATCAGCTGAAAGAACTGGTGGAGGCTGGATTCACTAGGACAAGTTCCTCGCCTTCGAGAGCTCCAGTTTTATTTGTGAAGAAGAAAGATGTGACCCTCAGGTTGTACATCAACTATCGTGCACTAAACTGGTTGACAGTCTGGAACACATATCCACTGCCATGGATCAATGAGTAATTTGATCGGCTAGAGGGAGCACATTCATTCTCGAAGCTGGATCTGAGGTTGGGATACTATCAGTTAGGATTCAGGAAGACGACATCCTAAAGATGGCGTTTAGCAACAGATATGGCTTGTATGAGTTTATCGTAATGCCCTTTGGGCTCACAAATGCGTCATCGACTTTCATGTGCTTGATGAACCGGGTGTTCGAGCCATACCTCGACAGGTTTGTCATTGTATTCATAGATGATATCTTCATTTATTCGAGTACGAAGGAAGAGCATGTACAACATCTAGCCTTGACCTTGGATAAGCTCAGGGAGCATAAGTTGCATGCCAAGTTCTGCAAGTGCCAGTTTTGGCTGATAGAGGTAGCCTTTTTAGGCCACATTGTCAGTGGAGTGGGACCGGTAGTGCATCCCGTGAAGATTCAGGCAGTACGAGACTGGTCTCAGTTGAAGACGGCCATGGATGTTCGAAATTTTCTAGGAATGGCCGGGTATTACCGGAAGTTTGTGCAAGGATTCTCTTAGATAACCCTTCCACTCACTTCTTTGACGAAGAAGGACACTCAATTTGTTTGGATACCGCGGTGTGAGGTGGCATTCCAGGAGTTGAAGGGTCAGCTTAAGTCAGCCCCTATCCTCGCTCTTCCGTCTCGGAAGGAGGGCTTCCAAGTGTACACTGATGCATCATTTCAGGGTATGGGTGTTGTACTGATACAGCACGGGCATGTGATAGTATACGCCTCCCGCCAGCTGAAGAAGCATGAGCAGAACTACCATGTGCATGACTTGGAGATGGGAGCAATGGTGTTCGCTCTGAATATTTGGTGGCAGTATCTTTATGGTGTGCACTGCGACATATTTTTGGATCACAAGAATCTGAAATATGTTGATACACAGAAGGAGTTGAACATCCGCCAAATACGATGGGTGGAGTTTCTATCTGATTATGTTTGCATGATACACTATCACCCGGGAAACGCGAATGTGGTGGAGGATGCACTGAGTCGGAAGACCACCACTTCAGAAGTAGAGCCCCAGTTGATGGCCATGGAGCTGGCACGAATGATGGTGGATATGCAGATTACTTTGGTGTCCTCGGACAACTCAGAGCTTTATAAGGAGTACCTGGCCGTGATGAGCACTATCGATGATATTCGAGATTGCATCAGAGCTGAGCAGAGAAGGGATGAGAAGCTAGAGTCAGTATTTAGGACCATGAAGACAGGCCCGACCGGGGAGTATACAGAGAAGGATGGGTTGTTATGCTTTAGAGGATGGGTGTACATACCGGCTGGGGGCATGATTTGAGAGGACATTATGACCAAGGCTCACTACAGCAGGTACTTAGTGCACCCGTGCATCACGAAGATGACGGTTGACCTGAAGAGGACGATGTAATGGTTGGGAATGAAGAGGGATATCACATACTTCGTGACCCAGTGCGAGGCTTGTCAGTTAGTGAAGACAGAGTTTAAGAGATTGGCCGGATTATTGCAGCCACTTCCAGTGCCGTTGTGGAAGTTCGACGATATCGCCATGGATTTCATACATGGTCTTCCTCGGTCACATGCAGGGAACGACTCAATATGTGTGATCGTCGATCGATTGACAAAGGTGGCCAGATTTCTACCGATCAGGAATGATGATCCAGTGGGTGACTTGGTGAGAAGGTTTGTGGAGCAGTTCATCTGATACCATGGAGTGCCGAGGATGATAGTGTCTGATCATGATTGACGATTTACATTTAAGGAGTGGAGGTCGGTCCAGGATTATTTGGGGACCCGGTTGACATATAGTACCGCCTTCCATCCTCAGATAGATGGGCAGACAGAGCGCACCAATCAGACACTGGAGGATTTGTTGCATCTTTGCATACTGGATCGCGAAGAGCCATGGGAGAGGTAACTATCGTTGATCGAATTATCGTACAACAACAGCCACCAGACTAGCATCGGCATGGCCCCTTATGAGTATTTATATATCAGAGGTGCATGACTCCTTTGTCTTGGATCCAGGATGAGGATCCGAAGGCACTTGGCTCGGAGTTCATCGAAGATACAGATACTCAGGTGCGGTTGATTCGAGACAGGATGTTGGAACCTAGAGCAGACATGCTAAGTATTATGACACTCAACATCATTAGGTAGAGTTTCAGGTAGGAGACCGGGTGTTTCTGAAGATACGTCTGATGCACAGAGTCTCGTGGGTATGTGGTCGGAAGAAGCTCAGTCTGAGATATATAGGGCCTTACAGGATCCTGGAGCGGATTGGTGGCTTGGCTTACATACTAGAGCTGACGCCAGAGCTAGTGGGTTGCATGATGTCTTCCACGTCTCCTCCCTCAGGAGAGCTCTACTTCGGCCAGAGCAACAGATTACAACTATAGATGGGCCTATAGCTTCTTATTGATCGGTGCACCTGGAGTCGATCCGGATAGACGATACTGGGATACGGGTCTTATGGTGCAAGAAGGTTCTGATGGTCAAGGTCTTGTGGAAGAATCATGGATAAGAGGAGCACAAGTGGGAGCCACAAGACTTGATGCAGTAAAGGTACCCAGAACTTTTCACGTTAGGAATCCCCTTTAACCTCTCGGGATGTTACATTTTATTTCTCATACTTGAAACCCCGTAGGCCTAACCTTAATTTCGAGGACAAAATTTTTATTTTTATGTATTGGGATTTGTAACATCCCTCAGACTTCTAGACCCCTAGGATGGTTTTGTCATGACATGGTCATGATAAAACTCTGTGAAGAACTAAAGGGTTTGGGTGAACATGGTAATTATGGTGTGAACCACCTTGATCTCCAAATAGTAGAATTCCAATTACTAGCTTAGGGATGACCATAGGGCTTCACCATGACTCCATAACCCCACCACAATATCTCTAACCCATTAGAGGGTCCATTAGAGCCATAGAGACCCATTAGAGTCAACAAACGAGGCCAAGTTGACCAAGGTCAACCTTAAGCCTAAGAAAGTCAACTTAGTTCAATTTGGGTCAATTGACCACCTAAGTGTCAAATTACCTCACCCTTAGTCTCTTGGCATCATGGGGGACCCAATGGCCCCAAAAGCCCCATGCCCAAGTCACCCAAGTGGCCAATTTGGACAAACTTAACCCATAGCTCAATTTGGGCTAACCTAGCCCAATCCAAGTGGGGTAAGCCCAAACTAGTGTGACCATTGGTCTAGGAGGTGGAGAGGCACCTTTGGGGCTCACCAATTGCAGAGATTTGTGACTAGGAGAGTGAGAATGGGAGTTTCCCCAAATTTGGAGGAGAGAGAAAATTAGGGCTTAATGGCCATCATGGCCATGGAGGCTCCATAACCCCCACTTTTATGGGGCTTTTACTCCTCTGAGGGAGAGGAGAAGCTTTTAGGAGGTGGTCGGCCATTAGGGTGGCTCAGCCCCCATAATTTGGCTGAAACCGAAAAATGGAGTTTATGGCCATTAATGGAGTTTTGATGAATTGGGGAGTTACATGCCTTCTCTCCCAAATTACATCTTTAAGGACCTTCACCAGAGCAAGGGCAAGCATTTACCCGAATTACATTTCAATTCCATTGAGGTTGGTGTAGAGGTTGCAGAGAAGACAAAGCTCGGTGGCCAGAAATGGTGAGGAGGCAAAGCACACACATTCAAGCCGCAAACCAGGTCCTCCTCCACTCCTTCTTCATGGTTTAGATCTTAGGAATCTTTAGAGCAAAGAATCGGGCTCAATTGGGAACAATACAGTGGAAGTTTTCCACTGGTTTTCCATGAAAATTAAGTGTCAGGTTCGCCGGAATCCGCCGTCTCCGGCGGCCAAACCACCTCTGGCCGATATCCCTCACCTCAACGGAGGTGGTGGTGGCGGTGGTTGGTCGGGGAGATGGCTGGCGGGCCGATAATTAGGCTTGGAGTTTGCTCCAGGTTGGGTAGATCATTTCTGTTGGCTAGAGGAAGAAGAAAGCCAGGAGTCACCCCATCTTGGTATAAGATTTGTGCAGATCTATATATAATAAATTTGTATATGTATATTTCTGTCACAAAACATCATCTGCCTTTGAATTTAAATTAAAAATACCTAGAGGCCATTTCATAAAAGTGTTCAATATGAAACTTGTATCCCTATGAGTCTAGTTTATTTTAAAATTGATTTGAATCAATTTGGAGTTCAGGTCAGACCACAACACTCATTTTGGCGAGATCTATACTTAGGGTTGATCAGAGATTGTTTGGAGTGCCCCATCAATCCTGACCTCCAAATGACTTGAAATTTGGAGCATGAGCCATTCATATCTAGTTTTATAACATATCCAAAAATGGGAATTTTTGAAAAAATATTTCATAAGTTTGGGAAATCATTTCATTTTTCATGTAAGATTTAATTAAAGGGACTAATGACCTCCAAATCCTCCCAAGTTTTTGTGAGTGGTCCTTGGGATCAATATAGGACTCTGTATAAAATTTCATCCAATTTGGAGATGATTTGGTTTGGAATTTGGTAAACCCTAGCCTAGGCCAGAAAGGGTTAATTGGGTTTAAATGCCCCTTGTGGTATTGAGTGACAAATCACCTCAACAGAGGTTGAAACTTGGACCACTGATTTATTATAACAATAAACACCATCACATTTAGTTGGGGTGGAATTGGGTGGATTTGCCCTAGGACACTAGTTCAAAACTCTTTGGTTGAACTTTGGGGGTTTGTGAAGGACATAGGTTGATATGCCTTTGTATGAACTTGGTGTTTAGTCCATGTAATCTTAGGGTGGTGAAATGCCCTAGAAGGAATTTGGTGGTATTTGGACACATGCACCCCACTTTAATAACTTGGAAAATAATTAGGTCTATACACCTTATGGAATAATTAAGGGGTCCTATGACTTTGGATCTTCATGATATTTTTGTAGGGGTAATTTTATAGTAATTAATATTAAACTCTGAAATTTATTATAAGATGTTTAGATAATAGAAACTCATACTTGTAGATATAACCTTCACCTTGCCCTTTTTGATTATATTGAAGTAACTATGGTTTAATTGTTGTAGAATGATATGAAACTCTGGCATAGTTAATCAAATACTATTTGTATGCACTGATAATTTATTTGGAATAATTGGACATTTTCTCTTATTACTTCATGTGTAAAGTGAACTAGTGCACCTTATTTTGATAAATAGGTAACAAATACTATATCTAGCTGGAAAATTATGTAACATGGTCAGAAAACTTTTTATGGCAAAATAAAGCTTAGAAAAGTATTACATGTTGTTTTGATGAGTTTACAAGAATGTTTCTTCACAAAGTGCAATATCATGGATTTATTTGAGGTATTTTTCTATATAGCTTACTGACCTTGGAATTGCGTGAAACTTAGTCGGTAATGTTTTAATATCATAGTAAATCTCTGGCAAGTTTTGTATAATTTTTGGTCTATGAATTTTGGTACTCCCTTCATTACCTCTAATTATTTGAATTACCTTGAATTAATTATTTAGTGGTTAATACATTTATGAAAATCTATGATATTTGGTATTATTTGAAATTTTGCTATCATATTGTGTTCATAAGTTTTGGGTGGCCATAACTTAAGGAAATCTAGTACTTCATGTTCAAAATTATCCATGACCTAACTTTTGAGAAAATTCAGTAAATGCCAAATTAATTAGGAAAATTAAAAGTTTCTGGATTTAGGCTAAATTTGTCATGATTGACCCCCAATAATTATCTTAGGGCTTTTGAATGAAAATTTGGAGTACCTCATGTCATGTACATCATATAGCTTAAATTGGTCTGCATATAGTAAAACTTCGGAAACTGTGATAGCATGTGGAATGGAAATAGCGGGATGGGGTTAATAGTTTGCTGATTTTGGTGAAGTGAAAATGAGTTCATCATTAGAAGTAATGATGTGTAAGTATCGGGTGGACTAGTGTTAAATGGCGCTCGGGATCGACAAAACATCGTCCTTCCTATGGAGGGAAAGAGAGTCAAGATACACTAGGGTTAGATTGAGTATAACTTTAAATGAGATTCGCTATGAGTAGATACCAATAATAATAATTACCTTGCGAAAGGGAGCTTTGAGCTTCAGCCCATCGTGTAACGCCTCCATCCGTCACATGGAATATAACGGTGGGTCCGGCCGGGGCCCCATGCCATATTTCACAGACAAACGGCAGAATTACGTGTGGAAATCAAAATCTCATTCAACTCTTATCCTAACTCAAAGAATTCTAGCGCAACAGTTTAAGTTATATGAACTCATCCCATCGAATGTCCACTAAATATATAAACTCCATATTTATATATAACATGAATGTATACAACACACACACACCCATGACTTTAAGGCCTTACAGTTGCTCTTTACAAAATTTACAATTTCATACATCGGCACGCAGGCCGGCCACACATGAAATCCAAACGTTCTTCGCACGGCCTTCAAGGGCCTTAAGCAGCAAGTCTTTATTCCGCTCAATTCATTTCAATTCAACAACACCTGCAATTAGACATCCACCCAAAGAGCGGTAAACAAAGCAACGGTCAGCATTAGCTGACCAATTATAATGACCCTACCCCTTACCTGGGGCAATGGTTCCTTCCTTGTATTCATTGCCAACAATCATATTTACCAATCACAAACAAGTGCTCTCAGGCACAACAATCTCACAAACGCCGGTTTCCACCAGACGTTCCGTGCACTCACGGCACCTTACGGTGTAGCGGTCTCCGAGGCAACACCACCGATTAGAGAATTATTAACTTTTTGGCTGGCCGGTCCTAGTCACCCCAACCCGCAGACTGGGAGCATTCCGCCCAAACCACTCAGAGGTGATAATCTCACGGCAAACATGAGCAATTAGATCGACCCACCAATGTGGTGCAACAAGTAGGGTCTGCCACGCGTCCTCCCAAACATTGCCACTAATCGACCTCCCAAAATAACCAGGGGCAGGTTAGCCTTTCCCGTGCTCAATCCGTCAGTAGCGCACCACTAGACGTGGGTCTGCCTTCCCTCCTGATTAGCCGCAACGTTTCGCTCTCCCAAAGCAATTAACGCTCACAACGCTCACACCACAAGGAGCTTACACAAAGCATCCAAGATACACACATCCATACTTACAAGTCATGTATCAAATATACGGAGTCTTCTCCAGTTTACCCATAATCATCAACAATCCAGACAACCATCCAGATGGGCTTCACACAGCATGCCTATGCTTGAGAAGAAGAGGAATGAATAAAATGAAGGAAGTAATCCCTCATTCTCGTCCTTTTTATACATTGGGAAGGGTGCCTGGACCCTTGGATCCATGATAAGGAAAATGAACGACCCTGATTTGCCCAGAAAAAGGCTGAAGACGGCCTGACACACCCTGTGACACGCCCGTATCACAGGCCGTGTACCTTAAGCGGCACACAACCGACCCAAAACCAACCAGTACACGGCCGTGTGACACGCCTGTATCACACCGTACACTCCCGTGTTGTTAGAGAGTAGCGAAAAGAAGCGAAAAGTAGAGAACAAGCGGATAAGCTTTTGAATAATTGAAACTTTATTATCCAAAAAAGGTATCTATTACAATGGTATGCCCTCCTTTATATAGAATGGAGGAGAGATGAGAGAATACAAATAAGAGATGTGGGACTAAAATTTACAGGACTAAGCGGACTATACAAAACAAACCGCACAAGCCGCGCGGTTAGATAGCAGGGCTAACCGCACGGCTACCACCAGAGAGGAAGAGAGACCGCCAGAGTAGACCGCCAGACCGCCCGGCCTCCAAGCCGGCTGAGACAAACCGCCAGACCGCGCGGTCTTCAACCCGCCAAGACAAACCGCCAGACCGCCCGGTCACCAACTTCAACACTCCCCCTCAAGCTGGAGCATATATATCGATCATGCCCAGCTTGTCGCAGATGTGGAAAAAGGAAGCGGACACCGGCTTGGTGAAGACATCTGCCAACTCGTTGTCGGAAGTAACAAATGGAGTGCAAATCTGTTTCTTCAATATTTCTTCCCGAATAAAATGACAGTCGACTTCTATGTGTTTTGTTCTCTCATGAAAGACCGGATTTTTGGAAATGTGTATCGCGGCCTTATTGTCACAGAACATAGGAAGAGGATAGTTGTAAACCTCTCCTAAGTCAAGCATGAGAGCTCGCAACCACTTCAACTCACATGTAGTCGATGCCATGCTGCGATATTCCGCCTCTGCACTGGACCTGGAAACGACAGACTGTTTCTTGCTCTTCCAACTCACAAGATTGCCTCCAACAAATGTGCAGAAACCTGAAGTCGATTTGCGGTCCCCTTTGTCATCCGCATAGCTTGAATCAGAGTACGCTTCAACCCTAAGGTGACCATTGTTCTGAAATAAGAGTCCTTTCCCTGGAGCAGCTTTAATATATTCTAATATCCTCAGAGCAGATTGTAGATGACACTCCCTCGGAGCTTGCATGAACTGGCTCACCTTGCCAACAGCATAAGAGATGTCGGGTCTGGTTACCGTGAGATATATGAGCTTGCCCACCAGATGCCGGTATCTCGTAGGATTGGAGAGAAGAGGTGAGTCATCTGTCCAAGTTTTGTCTTCTCCAACAGCCATAGGACAACGTGCAGGTTTAGCACCAGTCAGTCCTGCCTCCTTTAAAAGATCAAGAGCATACTTCCGTTGTGAAAGGACCATGGAGTTGGGCTTTCTAGAGATTTCAATGCCCAGAAAGTATTTCGGGGAGCCCATATCCTTTGTGACCAGATGTTGACGAAGGTGTTTCTCTGGTCATCAATATCCCATCCTGGTCATCGCCAGTAAGAAGAATGTCATCAACATAAACCGCAAGAATAACAAGACCAGATGCGGTTTTCCGAACAAACAAGGAGTGATCTGCTGAGCTTCTTGTAAAACCAATGGCCGCAACAATGCCACTGAACTTGTCAAACCAGGCACGAGGACTCTGTTTGAGGCCATAGATAGCCTTCTTTAGCCGGCATACCCGTGTCTCCCCCTGAGCAACATACCCAGGAGGTTGCTCCATGTAAACATCCTCCTGCAGATCACCATAGAGGAAGGAATTCTTCACATCTAGCTGCGAGATGGGCCAATCCCTGTTGACAGCCACAGAGAGAAGAACCCGAATAGTGCTGAGACGGGCCACAGGAGAGAAAGTGTCAAAGTAATCAATCCCATAAGTTTGGGTAAAACCCTTGGCAACCAGGCGAGCCTTATAACGATCCACACTGCCATCCGGTAGAAACTTCACCACGAAGACCCAGCGACAGCCAACAACATCGGTGCCGAAGGGAGGAGGAACAAGGGTCCAGGTGCCCCGTTCAGTTAGAGTAGCAATCTCCTCATCCATGGCAACTTTCCAATGAGGAATAGTAAGGGCCTCCTGGTAGGAACGGGGGGTGGCAGTGGCCGAGATAGCCAGTTGCAAAAGCTCGGCGAGCAGGGGTAAGACGATCATAGGAAACAACTGCAGCAAGCGGGTGTTGGGTACAGGCCCGAACACCTTTGCGAAGAGCAATCGGGAGATCCAGGTCAGCAGGTGCCTCAGGCCCGAACCCCTGATCTGCCTGATGCTCCAGGTCAGCAGGTGCCTCAGTATCCGGCGTATCCGTGGTGGAGAGAGCTGGCCCGGGAGTAGAGAGAGATGGCAGCGGAGTGGAGGGAGAAAGCGGAGTAGAGGGGGGAGATGATGAGGATGGGGAAGATGGTGGAGTGGGTGGAGAGGGCGGAACAGCAGTGGGAGCAGAGGGAATGGATGGGTTGGTATGAGAAGTAGGAGTAGGAGGAGGAGAAGAGGAAGCGGGAGAGAAGTAAGAGGCATTGGCAAAGAAGGTGACATCCGCAGAGACAAATTGCTTGCGGGTAACAGGGTCAAAGCAGCAATATCCTTTCTGAGTGGGAGAGTAGCCCAGAAAGACACATTTGGTGGCACGTGGTGAGAGTTTGTCACGGGTGGCAGCGGGAGAGTGCACAAAAGCGGTGCACCCAAAGATGTGTAGAGGAAGAGGAAAGGGATCCTTGTCTGGATAAAGAATGGAGAAGGGGGTAGCACCGTGGAGAACTGTGGAGGGAAGGCGATTGATGAGATAGCAGGAGAGGAGGACAGCATATCCCCAATAGGAGCGAGGAACATGCATGTGAGTCATCATAGTGCGAGCGACATCAAGAAGGTGACGGTTTTTGCGTTCCGCCACCCCATTTTGTTGGGAGGTGTAGACACAACTTGTTTTTGATGAATAACACCATGGTGAAGACAAAAGGAGGAGAAGTCGTGGCTAAGATACTCCTTAGCATTGTCAGAACGAAGAGTTTAATAGACGTATCAAACTGAGTCTTAACATAGAATAAAAGGAGGTCCAAACAGAGAACAGCTCGGAGCGATCTTTGAGAAGATATACCCACGACATCGAGAGAAATCATCAATGAAGGTGACAAAATAGGAACTACCCCGACCGATGGTGAGGGTAGGAGCGGGTCCCCATATGTCAGAGTGAACGAGGTCGAACGGACGGGAAGAGCCTCGACTTTGTGTTGGGGGAAGGATGAGCGGTGATGTTTGCCAAGTTGACATGCATCACAGTTTAGAGGAGGATGATGAGGAGGGAGGTGCGGGAAGAGCTGGCGGAGAATTCGGGGAGGAGCATGTCCAAGGCGAAGATGCCATTGGAGAAGATCTGTAGAGGAGGAGGAGAAGGCGGAGAAAGCAGAAACGTTGTCGAGGAAGTAGAGGCCACCACTCTCAGTCCCGGTAGCAATCGTCCGTTGGGAATCCGGATCCTGAAAAGTACAAGAGCTAGGGGTGAATATGACAGAACACCTTAGTTGCTTGCATAAAGAAGTAACCGATAATAAGTTGCACGGAAACTTGGGCACATAGAAGGTATCAGCCAGGCAGAGAGAGGGAGTGACTTGAACCATGCCCGTCCCATGGACCGGGGAGGGAGATCCATCAGCAACAATGACCGGGGGCAACTGAGCATGTGTGTCAAGAAGAGAGAAATATTGAGGATTGCCTGTCATATGATTGGTGGCACCAGAGTCGATGAGCCATCTGCCGTGAGTAACAACATGAGCACTACCAGAAGAGGTGACCACGGAGGCGGACAGGCCTGAGGAGGGAAAAGCCATGGAGGCAAGAGAGGAGCAGGCCGCGACGATAAGAACAAGCCGCAAGAAGAGAAAAAGAGCACCAAGCCGGGCGAACAGCAACAGGTCGGGCGGCTAGGAAGGCCGCTACCAAGAAGCAGAGCAAAGCAGAGGGAAAGAAGTCGCACGGCTTGAAAAAGTCGGGCGAACAGAGGAGAACAGGTCGCACGGCAAAAGATGAGGCCGGCGCGACTAGCAAGCAGGAACGGGTAGAGGGGAATAACAAGTAGCGCGAACAGCAGCGGCTAGCAAGAGGTCAAAGGCACAGCGGGGAAGAGGTCGCGCGGACTGAAAAGGCCGAGCGAACAGAAGAGAGGAGAGGGGCAGGTGACCGCGACCAAGATGCGGGTGAGGAAGGAACAACCCGCACGGTCAGGCAGATCACAGCAGCAAACCGCGAGTATAGGGGCAAGCGGAGATGGGGAAAGCAGAAGCGGACAGGGAGAAGAAGTCCGCAGCGGGTAGACACAAGCCGCAAAGACTAGGAGATGCAAGAAAGAGCAAGGAGCGCGGCGACAAGGAAACAGGTCGCTGCGAAAAGGCACCAGGAGAAGAGAACAAGAAGCAAGCCGCGCGAACAGAGCAGCGGACAGAAACAAGCCGCGCGGATAGAAACAAGCCGCGTGGACAGAAGAGAAGGCAAGCCGCGAACAAGTCGCAGAATGCGGAAAACAAGCCGCGAACAACAGAGAGCGCACAGAATCAGGAGGAAATGACCGTGCCCTCTGATACCATGTTAGAGAGTAGCGAAAAGAAGCGAAAAGTAGAGAACAAGCGGATAAGCTTTTGAATAATTGAAACTTTATTATCCAAAAAAGGTATCTATTACAATGGTATGCCCTCCTTTATATAGAATGGAGGAGAGATGAGAGAATACAAATAAGAGATGTGGGACTAAAATTTACAGGACTAAGCGGACTATACAAAACAAACCGCACAAGCCGCGCGGTTAGATAGCAGGGCTAACCGCACGGCTACCACCAGAGAGGAAGAGAGACCGCCAGAGTAGACCGCCAGACCGCCCGGCCTCCAAGCCGGCTGAGACAAACCGCCAGACCGCGCGGTCTTCAACCCGCCAAGACAAACCGCCAGACCGCCCGGTCACCAACTTCAACACGTGTCATGGCCGACACGCCTGTGTCGTGCAGCCGTGTACTTCACACAGCATAACATCAACTCACCCGAGCGGGATACGGCCATGGGACACGCCCGTGTCCCATGCCGTGTACCCCAAGACACACCCGTGTCCTCAAGCACACGCATCACCGGCTGAATCCCTCAAAGGACATGCCCTATGACACGACCGTGTCATAGGCCGTGTACTCCCTTTGCTTGCCGCTCGATGATTGTCGAGCGCAGTTCGTAGATTAGAGGGGTACACATTCTCTAACACGCTCATGTCACACTGTACACGCCCATGTGGCATGACATGTTCTTCATCGACCAAATTTCGTCGACCACGCGACCAACTGCTCAACCCGAATAGGACAGCCCTGGGACACGCCCGTGTCCCAGGCCGTGTCACCCAATCCTGAACCTAAATTGGGATTTGGGGTGTTACAATCCTCCCCTCCTTCAAAAAATTTCGTCCCGAAATTTGGCTCAACTACAGACATTCACCTAAACGCCCCTCGTTGCACAAAAAACAACTGATTGCCCAAAGAAAGCATGCCGCGTTAGAGCTCAGATGCCGCAGCTTGTCTCGCCCCAAGGCATTGCACAAAACAAACATCACATTCATAATATACACACATACCCATATCTCACATGTTCACATCCATCCACAATTTCATCTAGTGATATAGGTTCAAACATTATATACATATATCCTCAAACAAGATGTGCACCAACATTTCATCGTTCGATACGACACACAACAGATATGTCCCCAACCATCTCATTATTCATTCCTTATATACAACAGTAGTGACAACACCCAAGTAGTACGGGTCACGATTCGATGCTTACCTCCGCTCACTCGCCTCATTTTGCAAATAACGTTTCTTGGAGTTCCAAATTAAACACACGAGGCTGAACTACACCAATTGAGCTTTGTGGCTCTTGCACTTCCAAAGTATGCAGTCGAGGTTGCGTTCGGGATGCAGATGACTCGGCCACTGCTTTACCCTTCTCTTCATACGACGCACCTACCTTTTTCTCACCCCTTAGAGAATCACTCCAATAATTGTTGGCTAAATGACCTTGCCTGCCACATCGAAAACATATACGTGTCTCCACACATCCTTGTCCATAAGTAGCTCCCGATGAAACACTAGACAGAGTTGGTTCAGCAGGCCTGAAATTCTTCTTATCTCGTCTCCTAAACTCCGACTGTTCTGACTGCGGAACTTTGAATTCTGGCTTCTCCACTGCCAGGCTCTTCTTTTCGTATACCCGCTTTAAATCCTTCTCCAACGCCCGGGCTGTATCGACCAATGCTTGGAAGCCTTGGTTCACCGAACTCAGGAGAGCTAACCTCAACACATCACACAGTCGCTCATAAAAGCGATTCGTCTTCCGCGCTTCCTCAGTGAAGGTATACCCCGCATATCGCCCCTGTCTGGTAAACTCATGTAGGTAAGTATCAATATCACGCTCACCCTGCACCAGACATAGAGACTCATTCTCCATTGCAATCTGCTGTGCCACTGGCACATACTTGGCCAGAAATAACTGTGAGAATTCTTCGATCAATATTTCTTCCAATCCTTACCCTACCAAGTGATGCACTTCTACTTCGTCCCACTAAAGCCGCGCATCGCCTTCCAACAAAAACATGGCTAAAGTCACCTTATGTGCCTCCGCAGTTTGGATTGCTACCAAGATTCTTTTTACACTTGCAAGCCAATCTTCTACCTGCGTTGGGGAACCCACTCCACCAAACGTAGGTGGATGAAATTCCATAAATCACTTCAACTGCTCGTCCGCTCCTTGCTCTTCTACCACAGCTTCAGCACGCTCTTGCCTTACACCAGGCCATACTGGCACCCCTGCAGGCCTTGCCTGCCCAGTAGGATATGCTTGTAACACTGCGAGCACCGTCTCAGTCACCACATTAATGGTCTCTGCCGAGGGAGGTGTAGGCGCTTCAACTGGTGCCGCACTCTCATCGGACCGTTGGGGTTCAGATTGTCCTGCACCACTCCTCGTCACCTATCAATATACAAAACATCATTTAGCATCCATTGCCTAAATGTAAAGATACATTGACTACATGGTGACGCTCCTCTCGTACATGTATAACATTCCTAGTGGACATTCTTGAGTTCAATTATGTTCTCCCTCCCATAAATCTCAAACCTCACTCTGATAAACCTCACTTTGTAACGCCTCCATCCATCACATGGAATATAACGGTGGGTCCGGCCAGGGCCCCACACCATATTTCACAGACAAACAGTGGAATTACGTGTGGAAATCAAAATCTCATTCAACTCATATCCTAACTCAAAGCATTCTAGCGCAACAGTTTAAGTTATATGAACTCATCCCATCGAATGTACACTAAATATATAAACTCCATATTTATATATAACAGGAATGTATACAACACACACACACCCATGGCCTTAAGGCCTTACAGTTGCTCTTTACAAAATATACAATTTCATACATCGGCACGCATGCCTGCCACACATGAAATCCAAACGTTCTTCACACGGCCTTCAACGGCCTTAAGCAACAAGCCTTTATTCCGCTCAATTCATTTCAATTCAACAGCACCTGCAATTAGACATCCATCCAAAGAGCGGTAAACAAAGCAACGTTCCGCATTAGCTGACCAATTATAACGACCCTACCCCTTACCCGGGCCAGTGGTTCCTTCCATGTATGCATTGCCAACTATCCTATCTACCAATCACAAACAAGTGCCCTCAGGCACAACAATCTCACAAACGCCGGTTTCCACCAGACGCTCCGTGCACTCACGACACCTTACGGTGTACCGGTCTCCGAGGAAACACCACCAATTAGAGAATTATTAACTTGTTGGCTGGCCTGTCCTAGTCACCCCAACCCGCAGACTGAGAGCATTCCACCCAAACCACTCAGAGGTGATAATCTCACGGAAACTTGAGCAATTAGATCGACCCAACAATGTGGTGCTGCAAGTAGGGTCTGCCACACATCCTCCCAAACATTGCCACTAATCGACCTCCCAAAACAACTAGGGGCAGGTTAGCCTTTCCTGTGCTCAATCCGTTAGTATCGCACCACTAGATGCATGCCGGCCTTCCCTCCTGATTAGCCGTAGCTTTTCGCTCTCCCAGAGCAATTAACGCTCGCAGCGCTCACACCACAAGGAGCTTACGCAAAGAATCCAAGATCCACGTGACCAAACATCCATACAAACATCCATACTTACAAGTCATGTATCAAATACATGGAGTCTTCTCCGGTTTACCCCTAATCATCACAAATCCAGACTAACCATCCAGATGGGCTTCACACAGCATACCTATGCCGTACTCCACACTTCCGGCTTTAAATGCAGACTCAACTTGGGATCACTTCTGATGTCCACCTCTTGGTGGAGGATCCATGCATATGCATAAAGAAAGGACTTTGATGTCCAAGAAGGAGATCGTTACCCTCGAAGATCGCTTTAGAGCCATGAACTAGCCAGATGGAAATCACCGCCTCGGCTTTGCCTTCACGAATCCAAGCTAAGTTGTTGCTTCCGCATTCTGCATCTTTTCCAGCAGCTGGCTTTCTCCTTCCTCCTTCCCTTGCCCTCTCTCTCTCTCTTTGAGAAGAAGAGGAAACAATAAAATGAAGGAAGTAATCCCTCATTCTCGGCCTTTTATCCACAGGGAAGGGGGCCTGGACCATTGGATCCATGATAAGGAAAACGAACGACCCTGATTTGCCTAGAAAAAGGCTAAACATGGCCTGACACGCCCCGTGACACGCCCGTGTCACAGGCCGTGTCCCTTAAGCGGCACATAACCGACCCAAAACCAACCAGTACACGGTCATGTGACACGCCCGTATCACACCGCAAACACCCGTATCATGGCCGACATGCCCGTGTCGTGCAGCCGTATACTTCACACAACACAACTTCAACTCACCCGAGCGGGACACGGCCATGGTACACGCCCGTGTCCCATGCCGTGTAGCCCAGGACACACCCGTGTCCTCAAGTACATGCATCACCGGCTGAATCCCACAAAGGACACACCCGGTGACACGCTCGTATCACGGGTCGTGTACTCCCTTTGCTTGCCGCTCGACGATTGTCGAGCGCAGTTCGTCGACCAGAGGTGGGCATGTTCTTTGAAACGGCCGTGTCACACGGTACATGCCCGTGTGGTATGGTGTGTTCTTCGTCGACTGAATTTCATCGACCACGCGACCAACTTCTCAACCCGAGCAGGACACGCCCTGGGACACGCCCGTATCCTAGGCCGTGTCACCCAATCCTGAACCCAAATTGGGATTTGGGGTGTTACACATCATAGCTCCTAGTGCAATTGAGAGCCCTTCATAGGGAATGCCTTGGGCAGTTCAAGGTTAACGTAAGTCGTAAGACTAAATGAAATACAAGAGTAATTAGAAATACTTTAGGATTACACTCACACTCCTCGGTGTTGTGGGAGTTAGGTTGGGTCTCACGAGCGGTAGGCTTAGTGGTTTTGGTGATGGGCAGGTTAGCCCGATGAGCCGATGGCTCGGTTGCTATTTTGTGACAGACGGTATAGTCCGAGAAGCTTTGGCTCGATGGGAAAATACATTAATGTTGCTTGTGAATAAAATATAAGGTGGTGGGTCTTCGGTATTGGGGAGTCGTCACACCGACACCAATACGTTGACTCGGTAAGTGTGGATTAGCACTTAGCCAATAAAGTTTGGTGTGCCGGCCAGCAAGATTATGCAGGAGCTCGGCTTAGTGCATCAACGTTGAGGCGTATGATCGGTCTGACTGGTAGTGTTGATACCGGTTTAGTGGTGGGTGATGCCCAACCCATCACTTTCATTTGCCACTACGGAGGTATCTTGGGAGGTTAGGCTCTAGAAAGGGGGAACTAAAGGTCTGTGTGCACAGAGCTGGGTGTGTGTGTTGCACTTGCATGTTCTTATCATATCATACTTGCATGACATATCATAATCATTACAAATAACCCTTCTCACCTATTGTATAAATTGGTATAGGACACTTTATACAATAGGCCTTGCAAAACGATCCTTTGGTCTATAGGTTTGTATGGGCATTCTTATAGGTCATGGTTACTTATTTAGCTTACCTTCTTGAACTTTTACTTGCTCACCATGCTCATGTGTATACTCATATTGTTTACATACTATTTGCTTTAAGCTGGTAATTTTTGTATAATTTTTGGACTATGATTGTGGTACTCACTTCATTACCTCTAATTATTTGAATTACCTTGAATTAACTATTTAGTGGTTAATACATTTATGAAAATATGTGAGACTTGGTATTCTCTGAAATTTTGCTATCGTATAGTGTTCATAATTTTTGGGTGGCCATAACTTTAGGAAATCTTGTACTTCATGTTCAAAATTACCTATGGCCTAACTTTTGAGAAAATTTAATAAATGTCAAATTAATTAGGAAAATTACAAGTTTCTAGATTTAGGCTAAATGTGTCATGATAGACCCTTAATAATTATCTTAGGGCTTTTGGATGAAAATTTGGAGTACCTCCTGTCATGCACATCATATAGCTTAGATTGGTCTGCATATAGTAAAATTGCAGAAATTGTGATAGCATGTGGAATGGACATAGGGGGATGAGAATAATAGTTTGCTGATTTTGGTGAAGTGAAAATGTGTTCATCATTAGAAGTCATGATGTGGAAGTATCGGGTTGACTAGTGTTAAATGGCGCTCGGGATCGACGAAACATCGCCCTTCCTGTGGAGGGAAAGAGAGTCAGGACACACAGGGTTAGATTGAGTATAACTTTAAATGGGCTTTTCTATGGGTAGATACCAATAAAAATAATTATCTCGAGAAAGGGAGCTTTGGGCTTCAGCCATCGTAGCTCGTAGTGCCCTCGAGAGCCCTTCACAGGGAATGCTTGGGCAGTCCAAGGTTAACGTAAGCCGTAAGAGTAAATGGAATACAATAGTAAATAGAAATACTCTAGGATTACACTTACACTCACACTCCTTGGTGTTGTGGGAGTTAGGTTGGGTCTCACGAGCGGTAGGATCGGTGGTTTTGGTGATGGGCAGGTTAGCCCGGCGTGCTGATGGCTCGGTAGGTATTTTGTGATAGACAAGATAGTCCTGGGAGCTTTGGCTCGGTGGGAAAATATATTAATGTTGCATGTGCATAAAATATAAGGTGGTGGGTCTTCGGTATTGGAGAGTCATCGCATCGACACCAATACGTTGACTCGACAAGTGTGGATTAGCACTTAGCCAATAAAGTCTGGTGCGCCAGCCGGTAAGAGTACGCAGGAGCTCTGCTTAGTGAACTAGCATTGAGGCGTACGATAGGTCTAACTGGTAGTGCAGATATCAGTTTAGAGGTGGGTGAGGCCCAACCCACTACTTTTATTTGCCACTACAGAGGTATCCTGGGAGGTTAGGCTCCAAAAAGGGGGAACTAAAGGTTTGTGTACACAGAGTCGGGTGTGTGTGTTGCACTTGCATGTTCTTATCATAGCATACTTGCATGACATAGCATAATCATTGCATATAACCCTTGTCACTGTTGAAATTTGTGAAGTGGAAGTGGGTGACGGGACAGGCCGCGCGGCCTGTGCGGACAGCTTTGGCGGACTGGGCGGACTGGGCGGACTGAGGTTGCGGCCTGGTGAGAAGTCTGGTGGAAGCCGGCTGTGTTCTGAGCGGGTTGTTGCATGGAGTCCGCGGTTTGGTGCGGCCTGGTATCTGCGGATAGAGAGGCTTGCGGACTGGTGCATTGCTCAGTGGCCGCGGGTGCATGCTTGCGCTGTTAGCGGGTTGGTTCGAGTTCGCGGGAAGCCTTGCGGACTGATGTGTCCGCGGTTGGGGCTGTTGCGGACTGGGCCTTGAGCTTGGCTGAGGCCTTGTCGAGCTCAGGTGTTACAGCAGGTCTTGCTGTGGAGACCGGTTGGCGGACTGATGTTTGGAGTCCGGCTTGGTGCTACTGCGTTGGACAAGTGCGAGGAGCTCGCGGACTGGTTGCGGTCTGTGCTAGGGTGTTTGGCGGACGGGACTTTGTGTCCGCCATGCTCGCACTGGCCCTTGATGGTTTTGGACTTGGTCACACTTGGTGTCAAGTTCATGGTGTCCGCCGTATCCGCCAAGTCCGCTGTGACCGGGCGGACTGTTGCTGTTTGCCTTTGGTCGTGGACTTGTGGCGGATTGAGGTGTGGGTCTTGCGGACTGCCTCGGGTTGGTGCGGACTGCCATTGAAGAGGGTGCTGTCCTGAAGCAGTTGGAGCTTTGCGGGCTGGTGCCTTGTCCGCTTAGCTTGGGCGGACTGGAGAGGGTTCGTCATTGGTTGCCTTGCTCCTGGCGGTTTCCCTTGGTGACTGGCTAAGTCCTCGCGGACTGAGCGGACGGTCGGTTGTATTCGCGCGGGCTGGGGCGGTGTCGCTATCTCATGGGCGGTGACCACACTCCTCACCTTGCCTATAAATAGGACCCCCCCTGGCACATCTACAGTAACCTAAGTAACGTGAGTGAACAGTAAATTGGGTTGGGCGAGTGTTGCGGTCTGTGTTTTTCAGTCCGCGCGGATTGTTTCAGGCTGACGGTTTGCTGTGTGCAGGTCGCGCGGATAACTTCAAGGAGCCAGGAGTTTGGCTGTGACTTCGGTCAGTGCTTGGAAGTGTGCGGTCTCTGCGGACTCAGCAGGAGGTCGCTCTGCGGCTTGTCAGTTCTGTTTCAACTTTCCCAGCTTCAATAACCTGTCCGCCGGCTTCAGGCGGGTAGGGGAGTTCCTCAGTTCGGGTTCAGCAGGAGGCGAATAACGGTCTGTCCGCGCGGCCTCGCGGTCTCGGCGGACTCCGTGGTATTCGGCGGATTGCAGCATAGCTTGGGCGAGCTCAGCGGTCTCGGCGGTCTCGGCGACCTCGCGGTCTCGGCGGACTGGAGTGCTGTCCGCCCGGCTTGTTTTTTGGTTCTTTCTGTTTACAGCTGTAATACTAGCGAAATCATGTCTCGCTATGTATGCCTCGGATTGTAAAGAAGTGAATGCATAATAAGACTTTCTTGTGCTTCCATTGTTTTGTTGGGTGCAACCTCTAGTCCTTGGGTTTCCGCAGGTTCAGCGTGCGAACTGGGTAGTTCCGAAGATATTAATTTGGTGTTTGGGCTATCTTGCTGACCACGTTGAGAAAATTTAACATGGTATCAAAGCGAGGTTTCTGAGGTTGCGGAGGTTCAGTTGCGTGAGCGGAGGTCAGCCAGTGTTGTTACTCAGTGATTGAGTGGTGATCAACCTGTGTTGTTGCTCGGAGCTGCTGAAGGGTACCAACAGGTGATTGCAATGGAAGGAAGCTTAGCAAGAGGTCTGGGCATTGAACTCTTAACGCCGACTAACTATAAAAAGTGGAAGTCGTGCATGAAGAGTTATCTTCTAGGCGAGGAGCTGTGGGAAGTCGTCGGTGGAGACGACAGACAGGAAGTAACTGCTGCTTTCGGTACTGCTGAACAGGTGAGGCTCTGGAGAAGAACTAATGCTAAGGCAGAGTTTGTTCTGAAGAGAGCTGTCTCTCCGGAACTGTTTGATCACATCATTGGATGTGAGTCGGCTGCTGATATTTGGACAACCATTGATGAGTTGTTCAATAGGAAGAATGTGGCGCGGCTTCAGTTCCTGGAGAATGAGTTGGCCAGGGCAACTCAGGGAGACCTTTCCATCTCCAGATACTTCTTAAAGATGAAGAGCTTGTGTGCTGAGCTGTCGGCACTGGATCCTGATGAGCCTATCTCTGAGGCAAAGATGAAAAGGCACATTTTCCGCGGCTTGCGGAAGGAGTATGTGGCCTTTGTTACATCTGTTCAAGGGTGGGCTACTCAGCCGTCGTTGCTGGAGCTGGAGAATCTGCTTGCCTCGCAGGAGAGCTTAGCAAGGCAGATGGCTGGAGTGAGTCTGAATCAGGAAGGCAGCGAGGCTCTCTTCTCAGGCAAGAAGAAGGGATGGGAAGGGAAGAAGAAGAAGGTGCAGGCCGCTGGTGAGAAGGAGACTTCAACTTCGTATCCGCCGGAGAGGAGCAATGCTCCTAAGGACTGGAAGAAGAATCTGAAGTGCTACCGGTGTCATCAGCGTGGGCACTTCAAGCGGGACTGCAAGGTCAAACTGCAGCCTGGGCATGCTGCGGGAAAGGAGGAAGCTTGCTCGCGAAGTGAAGAAGCAGAATGGGGAGGAGCTTTCATGACGGGCACTTGTGTCCGGGCCTTATCTGCTGAGGACTTCAACAGCGAGTGGATCGTCGACTCCGGGTGTGGTCATCACCTCACCGGAGACAAGTCGAAGTTCACCTCCATGCAGGCTTACTCAGGTAATGAAGCTATTATCACTGCTGATAATACTGTTTATGCAGTAGAGAAGGAGGGGGTCGTGTCTTTGGGTAGTGATCAGGGGCCACTCACGTTAAGGAGTGTGTATCACGTGCCGGGCATGAAGAAGAACCTCTTCTCGGTGACCAACGCGGTGGACGCTGGGTATCACGTTCTGTTTGGGCCAACAGACGTGAGGTTCCTTCGCAACGTATCAGCGGTGAAGGCTGATGTTGCTCATGTTGGGAGGAGGGTGAAGAACTTGTTTGTTCTTTCCACCAGTGCCTATGTTGATAGGATGAGGGCCAATGATAGTGCGGCTATCTGGCATGAGAGGCTGGGACATGTTGGCATGGACAAGCTAAAGGCAATGGCGAGTAGAAGTCTGGTGAGGGGGTTGCTGATGTTGTCCTCCTTTGGTGATGGGCATGTTTGTGCGGGCTGTCAATACGGTAAGGCACATCGCCTTCCGTTTGATAAATCTCAAACAAGGAGCAAGAAACCATTGGAGTGTATTCATGGCGACCTGATGGGACCGACTGTTACTGCCAGCCTTGGTGGAAGCAGATACATGCTTGTCTTGGTTGATGACTACTCAAGGTATACTTGGGTGTACTTCTTAAAGGAGAAGTCGGAAGCCTTCCGTTTGTTCGTGGAGTTCAAGGAGTTGGTAGAAGGCCGGCTTGGCTTGCGGATTAAGAAGCTTAGAACTGATAACGGGGGGAGTTTGTCTCTTCCGAGTTTTCTAACTTCTGCAGGAAGCACGGGATCCAACGGGAGCTTACTTGTGCTCACACTCCACAACAAAATGGGGTAGCGGAGCGGAAGATCCGTCATTTGACGGAAACCTGCAAATGCTGGCTGCATGCGAAAGATATCCCGAGGTCCTTTTGGGCGGAGGGAATGTCTTGTGCTGCATATGTTATCAACCGGATGCCACTCAGCCCTATCAACATGAAGACTCCTATCGAGCTGTTGCTGAAGGAGAAGCCGAGTGTTGGACACCTTCGGGTGTTCGGTTCAACTTGCTACGTGCATGTCCCGGATGCTTCACGGACAAAGCTGGATGCGAAGGCAAGGAAACTTGTCTTTGTTGGCTATGATGAGCGGAAGAAGGGATGGAAGTGCATGGACCCTGTGACGAAGAAGTTCGTGGTGTCAAGAGACGTTGTCTTTGACGAGCTGACGTCATATGGAGGTGGCTCGGTGGAGCCTACCGGAAGTAGCAAGGTTGAGGAAGCACCGGTGGAGGCTGCTGAAGGCTTGGAAGAGGAGCTTGCTGTTTCACCAGCAGTTCCTGTTGCTTCGAACTCCGAGGCTGAGCCTTCTGGCTCAGGAAGCAGGGGGAGCACTGCTCAATGCTTGCCCCAGGTAGGAGTGGAGCCTGAAGAAGCAACGGAAGCCGTGAGCAAGGAGCCGTGTCTTCGGAGATCGAAGAGGGTGGTTAAGCCACCGGCTCGGTACTGTGATGGGAATGCAGTGAGCTTTGTCTCCTGCTTCTTTGCAGGTCCTCTGGATGAGCGAGAGCCTGCAAGCTTCAACGAGGCCACTGGAGTGAAGGAGTGGGAAGGTGCCATGAAGGAAGAGATTGATGCTCTGAAGAAGAATGGAACCTGGGACCTTGTGCCCAAGGTTGATGGCGTTACTCCGGTTACTTGCAAGTGGGTGTATAAGTTGAAGAAAAAGGCTGATGGGAGCATTGATCGGTTCAAGGCTCGCCTGGTCGCTAGAGGATTCTCACAGCAGTATGGAGAAGACTATGAGGAGACATTCAGTCCAGTTGCGAAGATGACGTCTGTAAGAGTGGTGATCGCCTTGGCTGCTAGCAAGGGATGGAGGTTGTGGCAACTCGATGTGAAGAATGCCTTTCTTTACGGAGAGATTGACAAGGACATCTTCATGGATCAGCCGCTTGGTTTCGTCTCTGAGAAGCATCCGGACTATGTCTGCAAACTCAGGAAGGCTCTCTATGGGTTGAAGCAAGCTCCTCGAGCGTGGTATGGGAAGATTGCAGAGTACCTGCAGTTCTGTGGATACCTGGCTTCTAACTCGGATTCTAGCTTGTTCGTCAAGAAGAAGGGAGAGCTAAGAGTCTTGGTCCTGCTGTATGTGGATGATATGATCATCACAGGGAACTCGGAGGAGGAAGTAGCAAGGCTCAGGGGAGAGCTTGCTATACGCTTCGAGATGAAAGACTTGGGAGAGTTGCATCACTTTCTTGGTCTGGAAGTGGAGAGGAAGGAGTGCGGGGTTCTCATTAGCCAGAAAGGGTATGCTGATCGCATTGTGAAGCGGTTTGGCATGGGCGAAGGGAAGAAGTGCTCTACTCCACTGGAATCTGGGCTGAAGCTTCGACGAGATGAGGGAAGGGTGCTTAATGATCCCTTGGTGTTCAGGGCTCTTGTTGGGAGCTTGATCTATCTGACGATTACAAGGCCGGATATAGCTTATGCTGTTGGCCGAGTAAGTCGGTATATGGCTGAACCAAGGCAATCTCATCTAGTGGCGGCAAAGGGAATTCTGAAGTATGTCAAGGTGACTTCTGAGATGGGACTCCTCTATGGAAGGGATGCGGAGTTTGCGTTGCTCGGGTACACGGATGCTGACTATGGCGGTGATTCGGATGATCGAAGGTCTACTTCGGGTTATGTGTTCACTTGCGGTTCAGCTAGCATCTCGTGGTGTAGCAAGAAGCAGGACTCGGTGTCGGTTTCAACCACGGAGGCGGAGTATAAGGCTTCGGCCTTGGCTGCTCGGGAAGCCGTTTGGTTGAGGAGACTCATAGAGGATGTTCATGAAGAAGTGCAAGGGCCTACTTTACTCCGGGGTGACAATGAGAGTGCTCTCAAGCTGGTTAACAATCCAGTGTGTCACGCCAGGACCAAGCATATAGAGATTGATCACCACTTCATCAGGGAGAAGGTGTTGGAAGGGTCTCTGTTGGTCGGGCATGTACGGAGTGAAGATAATCTTGCTGACATCTTCACGAAGCCGCTGTCGAAGGGGCCTTTTGAACGCTTGCGCAGCTTGCTGGGCTTGGTCACCACTTCTCACTTCAAGGGGGAGTGTTGAAATTTGTGAAGTGGAAGTGGGTGACGGGACAGGCCGCGCGGCCTGTGCGGACAGCTTTGGCGGACTGGGCGGACTGGGCGGACTGAGGTTGCGGCCTGGTGAGAAGTCTGGTGGAAGCCGGCTGTGTTCTGAGCGGGTTGTTGCATGGAGTCCGCGGTTTGGTGCGGCCTGGTATCTGCGGATAGAGAGGCTTGCGGACTGGTGCATTGCTCAGTGGCCGCGGGTGCATGCTTGCGCTGTTAGCGGGTTGGTTCGAGTTCGCGGGAAGCCTTGCGGACTGATGTGTCCGCGGTTGGGGCTGTTGCGGACTGGGCCTTGAGCTTGGCTGAGGCCTTGTCGAGCTCAGGTGTTACAGCAGGTCTTGCTGTGGAGACCGGTTGGCGGACTGATGTTTGGAGTCCGGCTTGGTGCTACTGCGTTGGACAAGTGCGAGGAGCTCGCGGACTGGTTGCGGTCTGTGCTAGGGTGTTTGGCGGACGGGACTTTGTGTCCGCCATGCTCGCACTGGCCCTTGATGGTTTTGGACTTGGTCACACTTGGTGTCAAGTTCATGGTGTCCGCCGTATCCGCCAAGTCCGCTGTGACCGGGCGGACTGTTGCTGTTTGCCTTTGGTCGTGGACTTGTGGCGGATTGAGGTGTGGGTCTTGCGGACTGCCTCGGGTTGGTGCGGACTGCCATTGAAGAGGGTGCTGTCCTGAAGCAGTTGGAGCTTTGCGGGCTGGTGCCTTGTCCGCTTAGCTTTGGCGGACTGGAGAGGGTTCGTCATTGGTTGCCTTGCTCCTGGCGGTTTCCCTTGGTGACTGGCTAAGTCCTCGCGGACTGAGCGGACGGTCGGTTGTATTCGCGCGGGCTGGGGCGGTGTCGCTATCTCATGGGCGGTGACCACACTCCTCACCTTGCCTATAAATAGGACCCCCCTGGCACATCTACAGTAACCTAAGTAACGTGAGTGAACAGTAAATTGGGTTGGGCGAGTGTTGCGGTCTGTGTTTTTCAGTCCGCGCGGATTGTTTCAGGCTGACGGTTTGCTGTGTGCAGGTCGCGCGGATAACTTCAAGGAGCCAGGAGTTTGGCTGTGACTTCGGTCAGTGCTTGGAAGTGTGCGGTCTCTGCGGACTCAGCAGGAGGTCGCTCTGCGGCTTGTCAGTTCTGTTTCAACTTTCCCAGCTTCAATAACCTGTCCGCCGGCTTCAGGCGGGTAGGGGAGTTCCTCAGTTCGGGTTCAGCAGGAGGCGAATAACGGTCTGTCCGCGCGGCCTCGCGGTCTCGGCGGACTCCGTGGTATTCGGCGGATTGCAGCATAGCTTGGGCGAGCTCAGCGGTCTCGGCGGTCTCGGCGACCTCGCGGTCTCGGCGGACTGGAGTGCTGTCCGCCCGGCTTGTTTTTTGGTTCTTTCTGTTTACAGCTGTAATACTAGCGAAATCATGTCTCGCTATGTATGCCTCGGATTGTAAAGAAGTGAATGCATAATAAGACTTTCTTGTGCTTCCATTGTTTTGTTGGGTGCAACCTCTAGTCCTTGGGTTTCCGCAGGTTCAGCGTGCGAACTGGGTAGTTCCGAAGATATTAATTTGGTGTTTGGGCTATCTTGCTGACCACGTTGAGAAAATTTAACAGTCACATATTGTATAAATTGGTATGAGACTCTTTATATAATTGGCCTTGCAAAACGACCCCTTGGTCTATAGGTTTGTATGGGCATTCTTATAGGTCATTGTTACTTATTTAGCTTACCTTCTTGTACTTTTACTTAATCCTCTTGCTCATGTGTATACTCATATTGTTTACTTACTATTTGCTTACTTATACTTGTTGTGGCTCTATACTCATAATAGACTAGTTCAGCCGTCACCTGCTTGCTTTTGTTACTCTCCACCTTAAATACCTTCCCTTTACTTCTCCCCGCTCAGTGCCTAGGAGCCATGGGGGAGGGGTGGGAGATGATAGGACTTAGTCTTTTTAAGTAATGATCGTTGACCAAATCATTTTAGGGGATCGTGGAGCCGAACCTGGTGATGCAGCCCCAGAGGTCGGTGCGCTTGGATATGAGACAGTCTAGCACGGGGGTTCAGGCAGCAGGGACAGTGATTCCCGATCATTAGTAGTTTTTATAGATTTGCTTCCGCATTGAGTGACTTGTAGTGAGGATCGTGATTTATCGGGAAAGAGCCCTCTTATTAGTACTTGATTTATCATTATTTTGGACTCTCCCTTCGTGGAGAATTATTTTATATTCATGTGATTTCTGGTGGACCGGTATTTGAGTTTTACTTTACTCTTTGTACTTACTCTTCTCTTCTGTGATCGGTATGGCCGGCAGGATCGGCGTTTTGTAGTGACAACCATAACAGGTGTGTTGGTGTCACCGCAAAGTGGCAGTTCTGGGCATAAGACCCCGTTGGTTTGTAAAAAAATGGGGTCTTACAGTGGGGGCAGACATCTTTATTATTTTAAGATTTGAATCAACTAGAGCAGGCTCGTCACAAGGGGCCTCATCATTCAAGTCCTCTCTTCGACGTGGCAAAGTTTGCGACTCCGCAACAACATCTTAACTATTAAAAATAAGCTTCCTCTTACAAACTAATGGGGTAGCACGCTCAGCATCAATTCAAAGGCCACACTGGGACAACCACTTCTCTTCAACAAACAAAGAAATACTAAACAAGGAGTTCGCCAACTCCTGAGAATCTAAAAATCCCAGTATCAACATAAAGTCCCGCTCCACCCTCTTTGTCGACGATGACGATCAGACAAGGGATTCCAGAGCCAGGCAAGCTCTAAGAGGTTTTGACATATCCAAACAAGGTGTTCCCGTGACGACGATCTGTCCGGGTCTCAAAGTCAAGCCAACGTTTTTTGCTGCAGTTCTTGATACGGTCGGCACCATCGACACAGACATTGCACCAATCCCTAAACAACTCCAAAGAGAATCTCGAGTCATGCTCCCTAAAAAAAGCCACCAGCCCCATAATGCGAGTCATCCCTAGTGGAGTGAGCTGGGATATCGGGACGCTACAAAACATCAGGATATCCATCACCTCCTCACACAGTGGAAAACGGAAGCCGGACATCAATGTCTTCTCGCAAATCGTCAACCAACCCTTAGGTAGGTTTTGGACTCTCTCTTTAGGACGAGGTATCTTCACCTCAAGATCAACAGGTAACCCATACATTTTTCTCCAAATTACGACTTGCTCAGTAGTGAGAGTAGAGAGCAGCCGCATGGGCCTTGTAGGGTGACTCGAAGCCTGAAAATAAATAAAACAAAGGTTAGATAAAATCAATCAAGCGTTCAATAATTACAATCCCGACATAGGAATTCAAAAACTACGCAAATTGTGTGTGAGCATGCATACGAACGCACACACAGGCCACCTACCCAAAAGGGTGAGGGGCACGACCACCAGCATTAGTAAAAAGGTGTGACACACACACCACGCAGTGCGCGTGCGAAGGTGTCTGTGTCACTGCATCCACCAAGGTACACGCGCCTCAGCGCACACCGAGGTACACATGCGCACGTGCTAGCGCACTCCCAGGCATGCGCATTCGCGCAACCAAAGTGTTCCCGTGCACACCCGAGGCGCTCCCGCTTACACGCACCCGCTTGCACATACCTAAGGCGCGCGCCCACGCACCTAGGGGCACGGCCTCCCCTAGGGAGCCCTAGCCAGGGAGCACCTTGGTCGGCGAGCCCGCCTCCACATTAGGGTGCTCCGCTCATCAACCTCGCATTCCGACCTCCGTCGCCAATGAACTTTATCTGTTTTTTGTCTTCTTTAAGCATTACCTTCATGCGCAAAACGCCACTGTCCTCTCTTCTTAGCACTTCTCTGTTTGCCATCACCCTTGTTGTTGCCAATTGAATCATTCAATGGAGGAGAAGAAATCCTCGCTCTTCTCACAAAAATTGCAACACCCTAAAAAGGAGTAAGGAAGCGAAACCGTCGACCGACGTCCGACGAACGTCGAACCGGCGTTCGACGAACATCGAACCGGCGTTCGACTACTGTGGTTCAATTATTCTTTCGACGAATATCGACCAGCGATCGGCGAATGTCGAACAACGTTCGACAAATGCAGTTTCGACGAACATAGTGTTGTTAGGTATTCTTTCAACAACTTCATTTTGAAAGTACTAGTGGCGTTGGCTGCCTTGTAAAAGCGGTGGGTTGACTTTTCAACTCAAATCATGGTTGTTGCTTTAGGATGAGAGAAGATCATATGGTTGGGGTTACACCCAAGGCTACTTATGCAGAGGGATATGGGTTGAATAATTCATTATTTCCTTCTCCTCTCTCTCTCTCTCTCTCTCTCTCTCTCTCTCTCTCTCTTCCTTTCATCTTCTTTGTTCTTGGAAGTAGGAACTAAGGAGTGCTGGATTGACTTTTGTGAAGTTGCTGGAGAAGATCTTCTGGCTGGAATCAAGATCCGAAGCTAGATCCGCGAAGGGGAAAGTGAGACGCTCGTTTCCATCTGCATAGAAAAGCTTTCCCATAGCTCCAAAGAGAACTTCAAGGGTAACGATGTTTCTTCTTGAACATGCAAAGTCCTTATTTTGGCATACACATGGAATCCCCCACCAAAAGGTGGAGAGTCGAGAGATTTACTTTGGGTTGATTCTTATAATCCCAATAAGTCTTGCGTATAGATCCGACAATGTGTAGTACGGAATAGGCATGCTGTGTGAAGCCCATCTGGACAGGTTGGTCTGGATTGGTGATGTTTATTTTGTGAACCAGAGAAAACTCTGAGTATAAACGAGTAAGTTACGGGGTCTGCGGAGTTGTACCTGTGAACTGGAAGTAGCATGAAGTACTGAGCTGCACTCCAGGAAAATACCCATGAAATACCACAGATTTGGATAATTGTTGGATGTCACCGGGCGTCAGTGAGTATCGCCAACGGTGATAGCTCCTGGTGAGCTATTTGTGCTATGAAAGTCCAGTATTTCTGGCACAGCAGGAGGCTGCAGGGTTTTTTGGATAGTTGGTCCAGTTATGGTTGGGGCTGGGTACAGAAAGGGTGTTCTGTCGCTAATGCCAAGCGATAGTGGTTGTCACTAGCGATAGCTTCTAGCTAACCTGTGATTTTGAAAGCCTGTGTAACACCCCCATCTGTCGCATGGCATATAACAGAAGGTCCAGCTGGAACCCGACGCCATATACCATAGACAGTCGGAAGGGTTACATAAAAATATCCAAACTATCCAATTAAGACTACTCGACCTACACAGAGCATTCTAGCGGAAGCTTTTAAAGGTAGAAAGAACCCAAACTTGTACCCAATAAACATGAATGTCCACAACCAAAACCACTGGAATGAAATAATAATACACTGAATGGGTACATGGCCTTATGGCCTTACAAATGTTCACTTAACAAAATAGTGTCTTACATACATCGACACGCAGGCCGGCCACACATGACAAAATAAAAACAACTATTATTTACGGCCTTCGAGGGCCAGCACAGCAACATGGGATCCAGCCCGCTATCTAGCACTCGGCTCCACAGTACCTGCAAGCAACATTGCACCGCACGGTGGCAAACAAAGCAACGGTCAGCCAAAGCCGACCAAATTATAACGACCCTGCCCCTTACTCGGGACGGCGGTGCTCTTTCCCTGCATATCATTAGCCCAATAAAACCATAAAGCGTAATTATACTACGCCACAGGTGTAGGCTCGCACGGCCAAACACCCAGTGCACTCAAGGCACATTAACGGTGAATCCTGACATTTCAGCGTCTTCACCACCATCCCGAAGATGGCAACCACGTGAGCATTTAACCTTTCGACCATTGTCTAAGGCTCCCAACTATGCCAACGATCAGTCCCCTTTTCGGCTCTCTCGCACCGAACCACATAGCCTAGGTCTGATTCCACTTGCCCGTTGCTCACGCCGCCTAGTCAATTTAAGTCCTACGCGCGGGCCAAGCTTATCTCGGATCCCAAAACTTTCTAAAAAAATCATATAACCCAGTTATGTTCAAGGCCGCTTCCCTGACTGCCAAGTTAGCAGAACGACGATTCCGCTCAGTTTTTCGGGTGCGCCTTGGAGCTAACCTCCAAGGATCCCTGCTGCAATCTACTGCATAGAAACCCAAAAACCCAAAGCACGGAGTCTTCTCCGGCAAATCATAACAAATGCAACATCACCGATCCAGACCAACATGTCTGGGTAGGCTTCATACACAATGCCTATGTCCGTACTTATGATTTCGGACTCTATATGCAACACAAGGGGGACTATTCACATCTACCCCAAGGAACACCACGCATTCACCGCACACTCGCGGGAGCGGGATTCCCTATGCAGAAAGAAAGAGCTTCACATGCTCAAGTTGAGAATCGTTACCCTTGTAGTCCGCTTTTGCGCCATGGTAAACTACACGGACAGAACTCTTCGTAACGAACTTTCCTCCACGGATCCGCTCTCAGCTCTCAAAACGGTGCTCCGATTCTCCGCCGGTGGTCGGAAAACCCTTCCTTCTTCCTCCTCTTTCCAACACCTTGGAAAGAGAAAGCCTTGGAGAGAAATGAAGGATTAACTCCCCTATTCCCGGCCTTAACAGAGCAGGAAACCATCTGGGTCATTGGATCTTATTTAAAGAAAACGAACGGCTTAGATCCACTCAAAAATCTCCAAACCTGGGCCGAACACGGCTTGGCACACGGCCGTGTCCCAGGCCGTGTGCCTCGATCCAGGCACGATTATCGAACACAGAGACTCACACGGGCTCAGACACGCCCGTGTCCAACCTGACACGCCCGTGTCGGGTCTCTCGACATGCCCGTGACCAGGGGCATGTCACAAATAACCGCCACGGCAACGGACAGGACCCAACTGAACACCGCTCGGGATACGAGTATGAACACGCCCGTATCACCCAAAAATCGTCGAGCAACTATCGTCGATCGTCGAACGCAGAACACGGGCACAGACACGGTTAGGCACACAACCGTGTCAAATGACACCCCCGTGTCATTTAGCCGTGTTGCTAGCCGTGTCCTTCTCGGGATGAAAACGGCTAAAACACCAGCTAGACACGGCCTTGGACACGCCCGTGTCCTAGGCCGTGTACCACTATACAAGCACCCAAAATCCCTTTTTACGCGACTGACTCAAATACAATTTTTGGGGCGTTACAAATCTCCCCTACTTAAGGAATTTTGTCCCGAAATTAAGCAAAGGTACACAAATCTAAATGATACCTGAGTGGAATAACTCGGGGTACTCCTCCAACATAGCTTGCTCTCGCTCCCAAGAGAGCTCCTCACGTCCGCAATTATCCCATCGGACTTTAACCATTCGGACCTCCTTGTTGCGGAGTCGTTTGACTGCAACGTCTTCAACAGTTACTGGCTTGACCCTTGTTGTCAACTCATAATCAACCGGTACTTGATTGTCTGCAATGATCTGTGAAGGCTCTTGCACTGCCTTACGCAACACCGACACGTGGAACACATCATGTAGCCCACTCAACTCCACCGACAACATCAATCTGTATGCCGCCTCGCCAACACGCACCAGGATTTCAAATGGTCCAAGGTATCTCGGACTCAGCTTCTTCAAGTGTCGAACCCGCGATACACACTTGAACAGCTTGATTTTTAGATACACCATGTCGCCAACACTGAACTCCACGTTCCTATGCTTGGCATTGTAATACTTTGCTTGCCTATCCTGAGCGACCTTCAACCTTTCCTAAATTGTACGCACCATTGAAGTAGCATCTTCCACCGCTTGACGTTTATACAACTTCGATTCGCCTGCCTCCAACGAAGACAACGGCGTACGACACTTCCTCCTGTACAGGGCTTCGAAAGGTGCCATACCAATACTCACCTGAAAGCTGTTGTTATCGGCAAACTCCTCCATATACAGGTGATCCTCCCAATGCTTTCCGAAATCTAGGACGCACATGCGAAGCATGTCCTCCATAGTCCTGTTGACCCTCTCGGTCTAACCATCCGTCTGTGGATGAAAGGCTGTGCTGAAACTCAGCTTAGTTCCCAACATACTATGCACCAACCTCCAATCCTTTGACGTAAAGCATCCATCTCGGTCACTAACAATATTGTGGGGCACACCATGCAACCGTACAATATTATCCACGTAAAGTTTGGCTATCTTTTCCACCGGATCCTCCTTCCTGTTCGGAATAAAGTATGACACCTTTGTCAACCTATCTACGACCACCCAAATGACGTTGTTTCCCCTCTGCGACTTCAGCAAGCCATGCACAAAATCCATAGATATGTCGTCGAATTTCCATTCTGGGATAGGTAGGGATTTCAAGAAACCTCCGGGCTTCTGGCATTCCGCCTTCACCAATGCGCAAGAACAGCACTTGGCCACATAAAGTGCTCCATCCTTCTTCAAACTTGGCCACCAGAATAATTTATTCATGTCTCTATACATCTTCATACTTCCCGGGTGGATTGAGTACTTGGTATGATGAGCCTCATACATCAATTCCTCCCGATGATTATCCGCACTAGGAATGCATAGGCGACGTCCTTCCTTACCAAACCATCCTCAACAGCAAACTGGGATTTTGACCTATCCAATGATTTATCCAAGATCTGCTTCATTCTATTATCCTGAACCAAAGCTCGCTGAACTCTATCAGCTAGGTTACACTGCACCTCTGTCCAAAATAGTTTCGCCTCAGCACTAGACTACTTGTCGACGCAAGATATCTCCAAAGCCTCCAACTCATGGACCAATCTCTCATCATGTACCGATAACCAGTTGGCCTACGCCGGAGTCCTGCGACTCAATGCATCCGCCACTGCATTTCCCATCCCGGCACATAATGTATCTTGAAGGTGTAGTCCCCTAAGAACTCCATCCACCTCCGCTGCCTCATGTTCAGATCCTTTTGGTCCAACAGGTACTTCAAGCTCTTATGATCGGTGTAAATATCGACCTTCACACCGTACAGGTAGTGCCTCCAAAGATTTAGAGCAAATATCACGGCCGCTAACTCTAAGTCGTAGATCGGATAATTTCTCTTGTGAGCCTTCAATTAGCGTGAACTATAGGCTATCACTCTCTCATGCTGTAGTAGAACACAGCCCAAACCACTGCCCGAAGCATCACTATAGATCTTGAACCCTTCGGTTCCACTTGGCGAATACAAAATAGGCATCGTAGTCAACCGCCTATTCAACTCTTCAAAAGCCTGTTCGCACTCCGGAGACCACACAAACTTTTGATCCTTCCTAGTCAACGTCGTGAGTGGTAGCGCTATTCGCGAGAAGTTCTCTACGAAGCGCCTATAGTAGCCGGCAAGCCCCAGAAAGCTCCGGACTTCTGCCACCGTAGTCAAAGTAGGCCACTCCCGTATTGCCACTATCTTCGACGGGTCCACAACTATCCCTTCTCCACTGACAACATGACCAAGAAATGCTATCGAGGATAACCAGAATTCACACTTGGAGAACTTAGCATACAAATGATTCTTCCTCAACGTCTCCAACACCATGTGTAGATGATTGTAGTGATCCTCCTCGCACTGCGAGTACACTAGGATATCATCAATAAATACTATCACGAAGCGATCCAGGTACTCTCGGAACGTCCTGTTCATCAGATCCATAAATACGGATGGCGCATTCGTCAACACAAACGGCATGACCGTGAACTCATAATGCCCAAACCGCATACTGAATGCTGTCTTTGGGATGTCGCTCTCCCTTATCCTCAACTGGTAGTAACCGGACTTTAGATCTAACTTTGAATATACTGTTGACCCAACCAACTGATCAAACAGATCGTCAATCCTCGGAATCGGATATTTATTCTTTTCCGTAAGCTTGTTCAATTCCCGGTAGTCGATGCAGAGTCGTAAGCTCCAATCCTTCTTCATAACAAAGAGAACTGGTGCGCTCCAAGGCGACGAACTTGGACGCATATACCCTTGCTCCAACAACTCCTGAAGTTGCACCTTCAACTCCGTCATCTCTCGCGGCGCTATCCGATATGGAGAGTGTGACACCGGTTTGGCACCCGGTACCAGCTCAATGGTAAAATCAATCTTCCGCTGAGGAGGGGCTCCTGGGAGATCATCTGGGAACACATCTGGATACTCGGACACACCTGGGATACTGCCAAGACTTGGCTTAGGCGTCGAAGTCTGCACTAGAGTGACAAATAGCTCTGCCCCAGACCGAACTGCCTTGAACACCTGAAGGGATGACATCAAAATCTTACCCGACCCCTTCATGCCCGCAAAAGTAGTCTCTCGATCAGTGTTCAGACCTAACTTAACTTCCTTACGATTGCAATTAATGCATGCACCCTGCTCCGAGAGCCAATCCATACCGAAGATTATGTCGTACTCCGCTAACGGCAAAAGCGATGCTCGCAAATCAAACTCCTGGTCTCCAATCTGAATCTTCACTACACAGACCCTATCCGCGCGCATTGAGCACCTATTGGGAAACAACACATCCAACTTGTTTTTTTCCATCGAGGACGGAACCCCGATACACGATATGAATTTTTCGGACAAGAAGGAATGCGATGCTCCCGTATCAAACAGGGCTCTTGTCGGAAACTCAAAGATCAACACAAATCCTAGCACCAACAAAAGTAAGCTAACAAATACGAAGGTAACAACTATAAAAGTTAAACCAATGTAATTTAACTCATACCTGTCACCACGTCCGCTTGCTTTATGGACTCTTGCAGACCAAGGTTGTAGACTCTAGGCTGGGATAGAGCATGGTGGGACGCGGTTGACTCCACCGCCTTCCCTTTCTCCTCATTAGTCGCTCCAGACTTCCTCTCGGACTTTGAACGTCCGCTCCAACACTCACGAGCAAAATGCCCCGTCTTCCCGCAGTTGTAGCAAGCTCCTAGGACTCGACTTGTAGTTGCCCCTGACGCACCAGATGAAGGGGCTGAGTTCGAAGTATTCTGCTTCTTGTTCCACCTGCGGAAACTTCACTTGGTATTTGGCACCTTGAACTCAGACTTCTTTTCTCCTGGGTCCTTCTTCTCTTGAACTTTCTTCGCAACCTTTTCCAAAGACTGGGCCGATTTGACCAAGGCTAGGAAGCCCTATGCCTTAGTCCCAGCAAGGAGTAATTGTAGGTCACCACGAAGACCCTCATAGAATCGGTTGGTCTTCCTTTCTTCTTCCATAAATGTAGCACCAGCATAACGACCCAACCGTGTGAACTCATGTAGATACTCGTCCACGCTTCTGGATCCCAGAGTCAACCCAAGAAATTGGTTCTCCATCTTAAGTTTCTGAGCGGAGGGTACAAATCTAGCTAGGAACAATCTTGAAAATTCCTCCATAGGCACATCAGCAAGCTGCCTTCCCACTAAGAGATGAAACTCCAACTCATCCCACCACAACCTCGCTTCACCCACCGAAAGAAAAGTCGCTATGGTGGTCTTCTACCACTCCTCAGTTAATGTGGCTATCAAGACCCTCTTTATCGAAGAGAGCCAGTCCTCAGCTTGAGCTGGCATTCCAACCCCATCGAACCTTGGAGAATTAAAGCCCATTACATGCTTTAGCTGCTTCTCCGTAGCTCTCCTCGGCTCTACCAGATCAACTGTTGCGCACTCCACCACTCTCGGCTCTGCCCCCCTAAATGGTTCTTGCTCATTCGTAGGAGGTGCACGATGCATTTGCCCTACAGGTTGGGCATTTATCATTGCAAATACGGCTCCAGCCACCATCCTGATGGTTTCCACTGAAGGTGTTGTAGGCACGTCCCTTGGTGCACTACTTTCTGCTGATTGCGGATGCTCTGACTGACCAACACCGCTCCTAGCTGCCTATAGCAATTTCCATTCTCGGGAATGATTTTGCCATTGCAGACTATGAATCCAAAGGTTTTGAATCAGATATAAAGAGAGATTTTACAGTGACAGTGATAGATAGATAGAGAGAGAAGTAGAGACAGAAAGAGAATAACAACAAGACAGTGAATAATAACAGTGAAGGCTTTTTAGTTTACAGGAAAAGGAGGAACTCAACATCAAATCAACATATACACAGAGTTCTTCATCTGCTCCAGGATTCTAAAGAGACACTCAATCTACATCAGTCTAAGAAGCTTGCTGGAGACATCATCAATCTGGAGGCCTATCACCCTGAAGCAAAGCTTCAGAGTTCCCTGAACCATTCTACATCACAGGGGGAGCCATTTGCTACCATCAATATCCACAAGTCTTCTCTCTAATTATTGATAGAGAAGACACCATCATCTCTTTCCCCCCTCCTGTATAAAGGGTTGTCATCTCCCTTCAAAAGTGACTTCTGGTTCACAAGTCTCCTTCCAAAAGACTTGAGGTTTGGTTTTTGAGCGCCTGATCAAAAGCTCATTGGTGTCAGACACCTGATCAAAAAACTGAGTGGATTCCTACCAGGGTGGTAGAAGAGTGGATATACCCAGGTTGGGGAACCACTATAATCCTTGTGTCTTTTGTGTGGCTTGATCTTCTTACTTTATTTTGTGCTATGATTTTACTCTAATTAGTTAAGTTAAGATCTATCCCCTATCTTTCAGATAGCGTTGTTGTTTGGCATGAAAGACTGGAGCATGTTGGGATGGACAAGTTGAAAGTCATAACAGGTAAAAGCCTTGTGAAAGTTTTGCCTATGTTGTCATCCTTTAGTCGCGGTCATGTCTGTACGGGATGTCAATATGAAAAGTATCATCGCCTTTCATTTGACAAATCGCAGACTAGGTGCAAAGCACCATTGGAGTGCACCCATGGTGATTTGACGGGAGCGACCGTCACCGCCAGTCTTGGAGGCAGAAGATACATGTTGATGCTTAGTGATAACTATACAAGGTACACTTGGGCGTACTTCATGAAGGAGAAGTCAGATGCTTTTCGATTATTTATGGAGTTCAAGGAGCTAGTGGAGGGCTGGCTTGGCCTGCGGATCAAGAAGTTGAGAACGGACAACGGAGATGAGTACATTTCATCCGAGTTCTCTAACTTCTGCAGGAAACACAAAATTCGAAGAGAGCTCACTTGTGCTCATACTCCACAATAAAATGGAGTAGCAGAGCAAGAGATTTGTCATCTGATGGAGACCTGCAAGTGTTGGCTTCATGCAAAATACATTCCCAGGGTATTTTAGGCAGAGGGGATAACCTGCGCATCTTATGTCCTAAATTAGATGACTCTAAGTCTGATCAACATGAAGTCTCCTTTTGAGATGATGTTTAAGGAGAAGCCTAGCGTGGAACACCTTCGGGTGTTTGGTTTAACATGCTACATACACATCCCGGATGCTCTCAGGATAAAGCTAAATGTGAAGGAAAGGAAGCTTATCTTAGTGGGCTATGACGAGCGGAAGAAGGGATGGAAGTGTATGGATCCAGTGACAAATAAGTTCGTCGTCTCCAGATATATGGTGTTTGATGAATTGATGTCATATGGAGTTAGCTCATATGTGGTGCTACAAGAGAGTAGGTCGGACGGAGGGCAAAAGGAGGCTGCTGAAGATCTTTTGGTAGAGTTTTTTGTGTCATCAGTAGCTCCAGGTGTTTCTAGCCCCGTGGCAGAGGCTTCTGGTTTAGAAAATAGGGGGAACAATGCTCCAGGCTTGCCCAGGAACTAAGCTGATTTAGAAGAAGCAGCAGAGGTGGTCAGCAAGAGTCAGACTCTTTGGAGATCGAAGAGGAAAATCAAGCCACCAGCTCGTTATAGATAAGGAAACGCAGTGAGCTTCGTCTCTTATTTTTTTGCAGGCCCTTTACACAAGCGAGAGTCTTCTAGCTTTAATGATGTCACTAGAGTCAAGGAGAAGTAAGATGTCATGGATGAGGAAATGACTTCTCTCAGGAAGAATGAGACCTGGGACCTTGTGCCCAAGGTCAATGGCGTTACTCATGTGCCTTGCAAGTGGGTATATAAGCTAAAGAAGAAGGTGGATGGGAACATCGAGCGGTACAAGGCTCGCCTTGCAGCTCGAGGGTTCTCTCAACAGTACGATGAAGACTATGGAGAGACTTTTAGCCCTGTTGCAAAGATGACTTCAGTACGGGTTGTGATGGTCTTGACAGCTTGCCAAATTTGGAAGATGTGGCAGCTGGACGTAAAGAATGATTTTCTTTACAGGAAAATCGACAAAGACATATTTATGGATCAGCCACCAAGATATGTATCTGAATATCATCAAGGCTACGTCTATAAGCTCTGGAAAGCCCTTTATGGTTTGAAGTAGGCTCCTTGAGCATGGTATGAGAAGTTCGCAGAATACATCCAGTTCTGCGGTTATCTTGCTTCTAATTCAGACTCGGGCATGTTTATCAAGAAGAAGGGGAAGCCTCTAGTCTTGGTAATGTTGTACGTGGATGATATGATCATCACGGATAACTCCGAGGTGGAGGTATCTAGGCTCACAACAGAGCTCCACCACTTCCTTGGACTCGAGGTGGAGAGGAAAGAGAGTGGTATACTTGTTTCCCAAAAAAGCTATGCAAAATAGATCGTTTAGTTATTTGGCATGCGGGAGGGAAAAAGTAGCTCTACTCCACTTCATTTTGACATCAAGCTTCGACGAGCTGAGGGGAGGATACTTTTGGATCCTCTAGTGTTCTAGGATCTGGTTGGGAGCCTTATTTACTTGACGATTACAAGACCACACATTGCTTATGTTGTAGTCCAAGTAAGTTGGTATATGGCGGAACCTTGGAAGCCTCATCTGATGGCGGCTAGGAGCATTTTGAAGTACGTGAAGTTCACTTCTGATATGGGTCTCCTTTATGGGAGAGATATGTGTTTTAATCTGCACGGCTACTCAGATGCTGATTATGGGGGAGATTCAAACGACCGGAAGTCAACATCCGGTTATGTCTTCACATATGGTTCAGCTAGTATCTCGTGGTACAACAAAGAGCAAGACTCGGTGTCCGTCTCTACTGCGGAAGCAGAGTACAAGGCTTCGGCAGCCTTGGCAGCTCGGGAAGCCATCTAGCTTAGGAGGCTAGTAGAGGATGTCCATGAAGAAGTGTGCGGTCCTACTCTGCTATGCAGTGATAATGAAAGTGCCCTTAAACTGGTTAATAATCCAGTTTGTCATGCGCGGATCAAGCACATTGAGATTGAGCAACATTTCATTCAGGAAAAGGTGTTGAAGGAGTCTCTTGTGGTTGGACATGTGCGAAGTGAGGACAACATCGCTGAAATCTTCACAAAGTCGTTGTTGAAGTGGTCATTTTCTCAGTCACGTGGGATGCTAGGGCTAGTTTCCACTTCTCACTTCAAGGAGAAGTGTTGAAATTTATGAAGTGAAAGTGGCAGCCTGGGCGGACTGTGTGTTGGAGCATGCATTCCGCATCTCTTGGTTTGAGAATAACTAATATCGTGATGAATTTGATCTACTATTTTGTGTGTTTATAATATGCAAGTTGTACATGCTGAATAAGGAGACAAGTCCTCAGTTATGGGCATGATCCAAGGGTGTGTACACTTTAGAAAAAACAAAATGACGAGTTTTGTATGCTAAACTTCAAACAGTCATAACTTTCAATACAGGAGGATTTACGGAACGTGCCACCCCATTCCGGAATGAGATCGAAGTCATCTACACACTAGAAATGGTTCAAATGGCAAAAGTGAAAAGGACATATCACCAAGCGATGGCAACTGACGCCCGGCAATAGCTCCACGATCAAATTTTCCCGCAGAAGCCTTAGAATCGTGGGAAGCGTGGCAACCAGATAGGATATCGCAGATTGGCTATATCCAGTATCACCGGATGATATCACTAATATATAAAAGTGATTCATTTTTCCGTGAAGATGAAGGATTGCAGAATTTGGAGTGTTCCTTCCCGTGCAACTGATCCAGAGAGCTCCAGCCTTCAGAAAACTCTCATTTTCCCAAGAACGTTCAAGAGCAAAGAAGAGACGGTTCGTGTACAACATCTCAGGCAATTTTTGCAAGGATTCGACGTCGTCTTCAGAGCTTCATTTTGAGGGAGTTTTTATTTTGAATTTCTATTTTGTAACTTATTTTATCATCTTTGTAATCGGTAGAGAAATCGTCGCCTAGTGTGTTGCGTCTAAGTCCTTGCGTGGCTTAGGAGGAAATCGCCTCCTTGTGCGTGACGTCTAGGTCCTTGGGTGGCTTAGGGGAAAATCGCTACCTTGTGTGTGGCGTCCAAGTCCTTATGTGACTTAGGGAGTAATCACTGCCTTGTGTGTGGCGTCCAAGGCCTTTTATTTTTTACATTTGGTATGCTTGAAATTGCTAAACACAGAATTAAGAAATTGAAAAATGTTAATTCAAAATTATGTTTAGAAAATATAAGTTTAAAAGCAAACCCAAAAGTAGAATCACATATTGATGTATCAAATTCTCTTTCATGCTTTGTAGTTTAAAGTTCTACATCTCGTTATGATTGCAATGATCTTAGAGAAAAATTCAAAGAATTTGAAAAAGTGTTTTTAATTTCAAAAGAGCATAATGAAAATTTGATAAAAGGAAACATTGCTATAATTAATAAACTAGAATCATTAAAAATATTTGTGAAAATAATTTTAAGTAATAAAAAATCATTTATTTCCAGTTTACCTTCAAAATTATATAAGACTTCTACTAGTGAGTTAAATAAAAGTATGTATAAAAAGAAGAGTGAAAATGAAAAACAACTCAATGATTGTTTGAAAAATAATTTCAAAACTCTTTCTCCTAACTCTAAATTAAATGATCACAAATTTCCAATTAACAATACTTTTAAAAATCACTACAATTATAAGCATCATTTTCATGACTATGGAAATTTGAAACATGTTCAACTAAAGTATGAATGGAGACCCATGATTAAAAATTAAACATTAACTCCACTTGAAATGATGCATTCATCACTTTCTCCTCATAAGCCAACATGCTATATTTGGGTACCCAAAAGAACCATCACACTTGGTTCACTTTGGATACCTAAATCTCTTATTCATTAGTACCCAATCAAACATGTGAAGTAGAAATAAATCAAAATAGAAGACTCAATAATCTACTTCACGACGTGCTTAATGTATTTTTATTTTTGTTATTTTTCTTTTTATTTTGAGCTAACACGTATTTTGGTCACTTTATATATTTTGATATATGACTTTTACATATTAAGCCTAAATTCCCTAATAAATATGTGACTTTAAAAAAACTATAATTAAAAATCAATCTTACATAAAAGTAATAGTTTATGATTTCATTCTTAGACTTAAATGTTTAGTATGTCCATGATCATTCACCCATATTGTATTTCTCACTTTAGTGAGGGCGTAGGTTGTATGCATTAGAGACGCTAATTTGTAAATCATGTCTTGTCCTTAACCGGGGAAGGGTTCTAGTGGCGCCTTGCGAGGCACTGGGGGGAAAGAGTGTTAGGTGTAGCGGCCTATTTTGTGTGCATATGGGATTAACACCCCAACCTACAGCACGCCTTCAGCTCCTCATGCTCATCCGTCACTTAGTACGGGGCTAGGGTGTTGACATATAGCTTTGGTAGTTTAATCTAGAAAATACTCATATCATATTCATTGTATGAACATTATTTTACACTTTATGATTATTTATATCATTCATATTGGTTTGAACATGTGTATATTATTTTATACTAGTTATTTTAAAGATATTACCAATCAAACCAATTATAAAATTACAAAACAATTAAAAATATTAATTATCATTATCAAGGATGATTAATTATATCAATTAAATATTAAATACAATGTTTAATTTAGTTTTCACATTTCTTAAAACATTGTTTTGATTTTATCATGCCTTGAATATTATCTTGTTATGTGCAATGAAATTGATTGTAAAAAACATGTGTAGAATTGTTTAGCATGCCTCTAAGTATGAGTAATGTTTTGTGTTTGATAATGACTTTACACAATCACTTATTTTGATAACCTACATGTGTTTTTAATCTTATACTTGTATGATTGTGTAGTGTAATAACATAATAATTAAAATGCATAAATAGATTACATACACTACATTGAATTATTTATTTCAATTCTTTGTTTTTCATGCACTTATTCATTAGAGAAACTGGTTTAAAAATTTAAATGATATTGTTTGCAAAACAAGTGAATTCGGAGTCCTTGGTCATATGCATAAAAAGCATATAATAAATGATAGGGAAAACTCCACCAAGCACTACTCACTCTGCTAATAAGTCTTAATGAGCATTGTGAGGTTGAGCACCTTAGAAAGAATTGTAAAGTATCTTGTAGCAAACAAAAATATTCACCACTTCTCTTAGTACACTGGATCACAAAAATAAAAACAAAGTTCAAAAGAATAAAAGTGATCCCCCAAGCACTACTTCACTCCCTAATAAGTATTCATGAGCATTGTGTGTGCGAAGCACCTTGGTAGTTGTACTTCTTATGTATGTGCATTGAAATATCATGGACGTAATTTTATTTGTGTATTTTAATATTGTATTATTTCATTATATATGTCATTTGTTTTGATTAATACATTTATATAGCTTATTAAATCACTTTTATACACATTATTATCATATATAATATTTCTACTCATGAGAATTGGATCTTAATGCATATCTACACAATTTTCTACAAACTTAAGTAAATGCATTAGATAGCAAAGCATGACCATTTCAATATTTTTGTTCACTTGAAATATAGATTTTTTTACATTGCAGCTTTGTATATTTTCTTGATATTTTCAAATCATGCTTACAATTATATCTCAATAGAATAACATCTCTTGGGACTTTAACTCAAACATCAACTTTTCAGTTTTAAAACTCATTATCCTTTATATGCTCTTACTTTCTAAAAAGATGTTTGTTTTTAAGAATGCTTATTATACTTTCTGATGTGACTATTACTTGCACTTATTCATGATTTTTTTAACAAGTGGTATATTGAAATAAAAATGCTTACTTTATCATTTCATTTATGTTGCTTACTACTTTATGCTCCACCATGCTTATTTCTAATAAGTGGTATTTAACAAGCTTTTTATAACATCATATTTTCCTTCTCTACAAAGAAAAACTATTTTTTTCATACACTCACCTCTACCCTCCTTTGATACAATCAAAAGGGGGAGAATAACTTGCATGAACTTAAAATTTTAGAGGGAGTAAATTGAAAATTTAATAGGAAATATCTATGTAGGTGGAGTAATCATATAAGAAGTGCATATATTATCTTATTGTTCGATCATGATTATTCTTCCAATAAGTTATCACTAATCAATATTAAAAGGTATATATTCATCCATACCCACTTTTGCTAATAACAAAAAGGGGAGAATAAACTGAGAAAACTACTGTATTTGATATTTAGGGGGAGCAAAATATATACGGAACACTTATGTAGGGGGAGCTTTCATATAAGAAGAGTATGCTTTATTTAAAGCTACCATGTCATAAACTTATTATCCATGCATATACTTTTCCGCACTAACCTATAAACATAAATGGTCCTAAACTCATGAATTTCTCATACAAGTATCTATTATTATCAAAAGGGGGAGATTGTTGGAGCATGCATTTCGCATCTCTTGGTTTGAGAATAACAAATACCGTGATGTATTTGATCTACTCTTTTGCGCTTTTATAATATGCAAGTTGTACATGTTGAATAAGGAGACAAGTTCTCAGTCATGGGCATGATCGAAGGGTGTGACCACTTTAGAAAAAAATAAAATGATGAGTTTTGTATGTTAAACTTCAAACAGTCATAACTTTCAATCCGGGAGGAGTTACAGAACGTTCCACCCCATTCTGGAATGAGATCGAAGTCATCTACACTCTGGAAATGGTTCAAATGGAAAAAGTGAAAAGGTGATATCTCCAGGCGATAGCCACGGTCGCCCGACGATAGCTCCACGATCGAAGTTTCCCGCGGAAGCCTCCGAATCGTGGGACACGTGGCAGCCAGATAGAATATCGTTGTTTGGCGATATCCAGTGTCGCAAGGCTATATCACTAACATATAAAAGTGATTCATTTTTCCGTGGAGATGAAGGATTGCAGAATTTGGAGTGTTACTTCCCGTGTAACTGATCTAGAGAGCTCCAGCCTTCAGAAAACTCTCATTTTCCCAAGAATGTTCAAGAGCAAAGAAGAGACGGTTCGTATGCAACATCACAGACAATCTTTGTAAGGATTCGACATCGTCTTCAGAGCTTCATTTTGAGGGAGCTTTTATTCTGAATTTTTATTTTGTAACTTATTTTATCATCTTTGTAATCGGTAGAGAAATCCCCGCCTTGTGCATGGCGTCTAAGTCCTTGCGTAGCTTGGGCGAAAATCGTCGCCTTGTGCGTGGCGTCTATGTCCTTGGGTGGCTTAGGGGAAAATCATTGCCTTGTGTGTGCATCCAAGTCCTTATGCAGCTTAGGGAGTAATCACTGCCTTGTGTGCAACGTCTAGATCGTGGTTAGATCTAGGGGAGGCTAGTAGCAAGATCTAGGGAGAGATACGCTTTAGCATGTCGGATCTTTGGTAGAAGGACCGGCGAAATCAAAAGTTAACTATATTTTTCATAAGCCTTAATCTCTAGCTTTATAGAGATACCATGTATATTGGTTTATCACTTATGAAATAAAAGATTATCATTTTTGTTCTTATTTATTTCTAAGTGTTTAATTTTATTATGAAAAATTAGTTCTGATTTCTTTAATTATTTCATCAATTAAATTAAGATTAAGAAATAAATTTTGTCAACCCTTATTCACCCCCCCCCCCCCCCTCTAAGGGCATCGTAAGATCCAACAATGTGCAGACAGTATCAGCGGTCTCGGTGATCAGACCACATGGTCAGTACGGACAGAGCTGGCGACTAGCCAGGTCGGCCACTGTTCTGCAACTTGTTCGTCATGTAGTAACCAGGAAAATAGATTTTATATTCGCGGTTGGTGCGAACTCGGTGGCAATTCGATTAGTCCGAGAACTGGACTAGTGGAGTTCGCCATGGTGGGCGAACTGGTGTTGGAGTCCGCCATTTCCAGCGGACTGGTGGTGTGGACTTGGTTTTGTTCTAAGTCCAGTTATGCTCAGTCATGTCGTGTGGATTTGTGAGGACTGTCTTCCTTATCTGCCGAGTCCGGCAGAAGTCATCTTGGTGCCTTGGCTGTGGGCTCGGATTGTGCGAACTAGAGCAGAGTCTGCATGGCGTGTGGACTGGAGCTATGTCTGTTGGTATGCGGACTGGTGGTGTTTCCACAGAGTTTGCTGGTGGCGGTCTTCCTGGCTTGGCCTTTGGCGACAAAGTGGGTAGAATTTCTATCTGACCTTGGTGGTGTGTGGAGGACTGCCTGTCCTGCTTGTCATGACGGACTGGTTGTGTATTCACCGGTTGTGCGGATACACTTGGTTCTCGTTGCGAGATAGGGTTGTGATCCTATCAGCTAGGGCGGCGATCACACTCCTCACCATGCCTATAAATAGGACCCCCTGTCTCATCATTATTAACTAAATGAACAGTAAGTGAACTCATGGGAGGTTGTTGCGGTTAGGATTTTCTATCTGCAGAGTTTGAAGAGTTTGACCGGTTTGTATTGTGTAGGTTGTGTGGAAAATGCTGGAAAGCCAGGGACTTGGTTCTGACTACGGTTAGGGACAGTGCGGACTTTGCAGATAGAAACCAGCGGTTAACAGCAGGTCGTGGCTTGCGACTAGGCGGTCTCTCTCTTCTACAACTTGTTTCCCAGTCAATAATTTGTCTGCATCTGACGGCTTGGTTCAATTCGGCAGCAGTAGTTTGCACGATCTGGTGGCTAGCAATCGTGCGGTTAGGCGGCTTGTAGATCGGCGGGCAGAGTTCAGATTTGGAATAACGGGCAATCCGCGCGACTTGGTTGCGGTCTGATAACCGGGCGGCTTGAGCAGACTCCTCTCTACAGGAGCAGTGCCGACGGTTAATCTTTGAGTCCGCGCGGTTTGTTATTCCTTGCCTTGTAATTTTCTGCTTTCATTGGGTACATTGGCGAATCATGTCTCGTCATTTATGTCTTTCTTTGTAAAAAAAGATTTTTTGATAGTACAAGCCCTTACTCTTCTTTTGCATCTGGTTATTTGGACCCGCATAGGTTGAGTGTTCCTGCGACCTGGTTTCCCATTTTCCGCGAATCATAAATTTTTACAAATATTATCGTAGTCGTCAGCGGCATAGAGTTGCCCTAATACCAAGTTGTTATGTGCCCTGACTTGAGATCAATTGATATGGTAAACTAGGGATAAATCCATCAAGGGATTTGAGTCCCCCTTCTTGGATCCTGGAGAAGCTATGGTGGCGGAGGAATTGATCAGCTTAGGAAGTCGTGAAAAGCGGCGATGCGAGCTAGTTTGGAGGAGGTGGGTAATGTTTCCTTGCGTGACATGCTGGTTATGTGAGGAATAAAATGGGAATCAAGGGAGGGAGAGAGAGAGAGAGATAAAGAGAGCAATGAAATTTGGAAATTATAACTTGCTACTTCTCAAATGTCCAACCACATCACATGTAGGGGTTCAACCCGGTTCAAGAGCCCCTAACATGGGCTATAATGCAAGCGAGATAAAAATATAATGTGCATAATTTAAAACATAAATAAACAAAAACGTGAGAGATAAAAATATGATCACTTCTTGGCCGACTAAACTCGGCGCTGATATGATTGCCCCTAACGTGGGTCCATAACAACTTACTACTAACAATTGTATAAACTATTTCATAATATAAATTGATAAGAAAATCAACACTTTAAATTAACTTAAAGCAAACATGTCTCAACCGAGCACAACTTCTAAACGATACATTCCGAAGTACAAAGCAACCAGGGGGCATATATCGAACAATGAGGGCGTACATAAAAAAACTACAAAAACAATAGAGCAAATCTTCCAAAAGCAAACTACAAAGCTCATTTTCCTACACAGATTAATTAATGGGGGCAAGTCAAAATATATTCAATAACTCCTCCGTTCTCCTCAAGCTTCCCAATGAATCCATAAGGCTCAAATAACTCAACCATTTGCACATCAGCACATCAACTTATAATAATCTGGGCAGGTCCTATAAATAATAATACCATCATCAATAGCGTAGACTTATAAATGAGGAAAAAATACCAACAAATATATGGATTTTTAATGGTGTTAGCAAATTGCTTGGACCAAATGGATAATATTTCTAAGGAAAAACAATTATTCCAGAGTATCATCAGTAAACGCATAACCCTTTACTTTCTTCAATGTACGACCAGACCAACGATATCAACCAACATTGTGGAGGTGCGACCCAAAGTGTGCAAGCTAAAGAAGGTCTTGTATGGTCTGAAACAATCACCTAGAGCTTGTTTTGGAAGATTTCACAAGGCAATGACATACTTTGAATTCTCCCAGAGTAATGGGAATCATACTCTTTTCATCAAAAATAATGATGGGAAACTAACTGCTCAGATACTTTATGTAGATGACATCATTATAACAAGGGATGATGAGAATGAGATTCAGGCATTGAAAGTGAGACTGGCGAAAGAATTTGAAGTAAACGAATTGGGGAACCTCAAGTACTTCTTGGGTATTGAGGTTGCAAGGTCCAAACACGGGATATTCATATCACGGAGAAAGTATACTCAAGACCCTCTTAAAGCTTCAGGAATGAGTGGGTGCAGACCGGCTGACACTCCAATCGAAGTCAACCACGGAATTGGAAAAGATGATGGTGACATGATTGAGGACATTCCCAGATTTTAGAAGCTGGTTGGAAAACTGATCTACATGTTGCATACTTGCCCAGATATCTCCTATACTGTAGGAGTACTCAGTCAATATATGCATTCCCTAAGGACTCATCATTTAGATGTTGCACATCGTGTCCTCAGATATCTCAAGTGCTCTCCTGGGAAAGGCATTTTGCTTTCATCAAATAAAGAGTTGACTATTGAGGTGTACACAGATGCGGACTGGGCTGGATCGATTGAAGATCGATGGTCCACGTCTGCGTATTGCACTATGGTGGGTCGAAATTTAGTCACCTGGATGAGTAAAAAACTACATGTGGTTGCCAGATCGAGTGCTGAGGTGGAGTTGAGGGCTATGGCTCACAAACTCTGTGAAGGGCTATGGATATGTACCAAAGTCATGTGCGAGGCCTCTGTCAGTGGGTTAGGCGAGCGACACCTGTATCGTAGTGGGTGGAGGGGGGGCAGTTGTTGAAATTTATGAAGTGAAAGTGGCAGCCTAGGCGGAATGTCCGCGCGGACTATGTGGACAATATCAGCGGTCTCGGTGGTCAGACTGCCCGGTTAGTGAAGACAGAGTTGATGACTAGCCAGGTCGGCCAGTATTCTGCAGCTTGTTCCTCAGGCAGTAACCAGGCGGATAGATTTTGTATCCGTGGATGGTGCGAACTCGGTGGCAATTCGAGTAGTCCGAGAAGCGGACTAGTGGAGTTCTCCATGGTGGACAAACTGGTGTTGGATTCTGCTCGTTCCAGCGGGCCGGTGATGTGAACTTGGTTTTGTTCTAAGTCCAGGTGTGCTCTGTCATTTCCCGCGGATTTGCACAGATTGTCTTCCTTTTCCGCCGAGTCTGGCAGAAGTCATCTTGGTGTCTTGGATGCGGGCTCAGAGTGTGCGGACTGGAGCAGAATTCGCAAGGCGTACAGACTGGAGCTGTGTCGCTGGTTTGCAGACTGGTGGTGTTTTCGCAGAGTTTACTGGCGGCGGTTGAAAGTTCTTATTTCAAGGTTAGCTAGTCAACTAGAGGGGGTGGGGGTGAATAGGTGTTTAAATCTTTTTGAGTCTTTTAAATATCTTGTTGCTTTCTTTTATCTTTCAGCTTAGGGTGATCTAGATCTTGTCCTTAACACCTGCAATTAATAAAATAAAAACAAACATACAAACAAGCACATAAGGATTTATAGTGGTTTCCCAAATTATGGGTACATTCACTGTCCCTCTCACCTTTCTAACTCTTGTTAGACAAAGCCAAACTCCTCCAAATATGCTCCTCAGAGCTTACACCTCAGGCCCTCAGCCTTACACTCAAAACTTCAGCAAGTCCCTACACTCAGTATCCTTTTCAGGACACCTACCTCAGAACCAACAGGTTCCTAACTCAGATATCTGCAATACTCGTACACTCAATGACCCTCCAGCCACCTACCTCAGCAAAACACAAAGGCCTACAGCTCAGGCTTCTCTGCCCTACAGTTTCAGGCACAAAGCCCTACTCTTAGAGCGCTGCAGCACTCCTGCAGCACAGTACCTTGTAGGTACCTACCTCAATGCCCTTCTAGGCACCTACAGCTAAGTGATTAATTAATCACCTACCTCAGGCACGAAGGCCCTACACTCAGTCTGTAACACCCTAAATTTTAGAACCGGGTAAAATGGGGTAACAAGGCCTGTTATACGGGCGTGTCCCAGGGCGTGTCCTGCTCGGGTGAGTAGTCGACGAGAGGTCGATGAAAATTTGTTCGACGAAAATGAGGGCACACGCCCTCTGACACGGGCGTGTCAGAGGTCGTGTCCTCTGTGGGTCGACGAACTCAGCTCGACGAAGTTGAGCAGGGGTGTGTTTGGTGCCGTGTATGGCCACACGGCCTGTGACACGGGCGTATCCCAGGACGTGTCCTTCTCAAGATGTGCCCAGGGCATTTGAGGCCAGGTGAACACGGGCATGATACGGGAGCGTCTTGGGTATACGGCTGGTGACACGGGTGTGTCACTAGCCGTGTCTGACTCGGGTTGAAGATGATTTTGTGCAGCCTGATGTACATGGTCACAGACACGGGCATGTCTGAAGGTGTGTCAGGTGACACAGCCCGTGACACGGGCATGTCACATGGGCGTGTACTGGTCCGGATAAGTTGGTTGAGCACCGCTTAGGGAACACGACCCGTGACACGAGTGTTGACACGGGCGTGTCACAGGCCGTGTCAGACAAAAAATATGATTTTGTGGCAAAATCTTGGCCGTCTGTTCCTTCAGCTAAGATACGATAGCTGAGCTTCCTCCCTGTGTCCTTATGGCCGAAAAGTGAGTTGGAAGAACTCATTTGCATTTAGCCTTCATCTTTCTAAATCCTAGAGAGAGAAAGAGAGGAAGAAGGAGGAGGAGGAAGGGAAGCCGGCCACTGGTGGTGCTGTGACTTTCCGACGAGAGATCTGAGTCCAGCGTTGTGGAGAAAAAGCCATTGCGGTTCTTTCCAGCCAGCTAGGAGCTCATGGTACCGAAGCGGTCTTCAAGGGTAACGACGTTTCTTCCTAGCCATATAAAGGCTTCCTTTTTGACACATGCATATGATTCCCTCACTAGAGGGTGGCTGATGATGGGAGTCTTTTGGGTTGATTCATGGAATCCCCAATCATTTGGCATATAGATCCGGAAATGGAGTACGGAATAGGCATGCTGTGTGAAGCCCATCTGGACAGGTTGGTCTGGATTGGTGATGTTGTATATACGCACCGGAGAAGACTCCGTGATAAACTTGTAGTTTAGGAGTCGATGGGGTGTACCTGTGAAGGAACGTAGCAGGAAGTACTGGAGTGGTAGTCTAAGAAAACACCCTTATGATGCTTGTGCTATGGGGTTATACCTGTAAAGGGGAGTAGTAGGATGTACTGGATTGGAAATTCAAGAAATACCCTTTGGAATGCTTGATGTTCATGGGTGGTACCTGTGAAGGGGAGTAGTAGGAAGTACTGGCGTGGTAAGCCAGGAAACTACCTTTGGCATTTGTGATATTTGCGGGGTTCTACCTGTGAAGGGGAGTAGCATGAAGTACTGGTGTGCCCAGGAAAGACCCTCTGATGTGTGATATGTAATGGGTGTGATGATAAGTACCGGTGCACCCAGGAAAACACCCAGGCTTTATGCCAAACAGGCTCGGTGAAACCGACCCGCGCCTTTATTAAGCCACGAGTACGCTGTACTCGGTGATGGCAAGGCGATTTGAGCAACGGGGGGTGGATGATCCGAAATGTGTTATGTCCATCTGACGTGAGACCAGAAAGTGCGGTTTGTTGGAGCGCATAAAGAGAGTCTTACGCCTGTGCGTCGTGATACAATGGGGGGCTACGGGCCAATCCCAGTTCACTAAGACTATAATCTCCGGCTGCACGCCATGTAGACAATGCTCAATTATTTTACTGTTGGGTTGCAACCCTGATACGGTGGTGGGTCCCTATTTCGCTGGTACACCAAGAATATTCCCTGAGTGCACGTATCGTCGGGCCGCGTGGCTGACGGTTGTGATGGAATGTATATACATGAGAGCACAATGTATGAATATATATATTCCTGTAAACTAATATGCCTGCAGGGAAGAAATACCGCTGCCCCGGGGAAAGGGGTAAGGTCGTTATAATTTGGTCAGCTGAATGCTGACTGTTGCCTTGTTTGCCACCGTTGGGTGGAATGTACCTGTTCAGGTGCTGGAGAGCCAATCGGGACTCAGAAAGGCTGAAGGCCTTATTGCTGTTGTTCCTGCTGCCGCTGCTAGCCCTTGAAGGCTATATGAAAAACTGCGATGTTTGTTTATACGTGGTCGGCCTGCACGCCAATATTTTGAGGCCATTGTTGTGTAAAGCCCTGTAAGGTCATAAGGCTGACTGTTTGTATTTGAACATTCCTATGCAATATATATATGTGGAAGTTTTATATGGCGGACATTCATGTGGGTGACTTCAGCTTCGTATTATAGGCTTCCGCTAGAATGCAAATGAGTTAGGATATGCAACTTTGGTATCACACCGTAACCTCCCCGCCTGTTTTATGGTATATGTTGTGGGGCCCCGGCCGGACCTTCTAGGATATACCGGTGAATGGATGGAGCCGTTACATTTTTGGTATCAGTTGTCTCAGTCTTTCCCTTTCGAAGTCGTGGTAGACTTATTTTGTGGGGTGGCGAGCACGTGTCTGTGCGAACCAAGTTAGCGTGATGAACTCGTTAATGTCCACTTTAGGAATGCAAATACATGTGCTTGAGGAACCTGCGCGTTCCTATCTTGTTGTAATTGCTTGTGTGAGGCCACTAATTTGTGTGTCTTGTTCACCTATAGGTGACGTGGAGTGGTGCGGGGCTGTCAGAGCCCCAACGTTCTGCTGAAAGTACGGCACCAGCTGCGGTGCCTACACCTCCGCCTTCTGCAGAAACTATGAGATTAGTTGCTGAGGCCTTGTTTGCCATGATGCAAGCACAGCCGATTGGGCAGGCGCAAGGGCAGGCGCAGCCAGCGTTGAGGCAAGAACAGGTTGCGGCAACGCCAGAACCTGTAGCGGCTGTGAATCCTCGAGCAGCTGAGAAGCAGTTAAAGCAGTTCATAATTTTCAACCCGCCTACGTTTACGAGCCTGGGATCCCCTACACAGGCCGAAGACTGGTTGTTGCACGTTAAGCGGATCATGACGGCGATTGGAATGGAGGAACATCAAAAAGTCACCTTAGACACCTTCTTGCTGGAAGGAGAGGCTCGTTTATGGTGGGATGAGATGGAACTACACCACTTAGTGGGTCGACCATTAACACAAGTGACGATTGAGGAATTCTCCCGACTCTTCCTGGCTAAGCACCTCCCGGCGGCACAGCGTATTGCCATGGAGAACAAATTCCAAAGGCTGACGCAAGGTGAAGGCAGTGTGGAAGCTTACCTGCATGAGTTCACATGCTTGGGACGGTATGCGGGTTCTATATTTGCTGATGAGCAGAGGAAGACGAATAGGTTCTATGAAGGACTGTGGGACGAGCTATGATTCCTGCTCTCTAGTTCTGTGAACCAAGGCTTCCAGGCGTTGGTGGACACTACGTGCGCGCTGGAGAAGGACATGAAAAGGGTGCAAGGGAAGCGGGCCTTGACTATGACTAAGCCGGAATTTAAGGTGCCCCGACCTGTGAAAGTATATTCTAAGAAGAGATAGGGCAAGAAGTCCAAGGCGGCTGGATAAGCTCCTTCTTCGGTTGCATCGGGAACACCATCGGGGGCCACTTCAAGGCCGGAAGCTCCTCTGCCTCGCAGGCGCAGCCCCGGGTCTACAATCTTGGCCTGCAGGAGGCCATTAAGCAGAGTGACGTCGTCACAGGTACGAGTTAATTTATTGCATTGTTTTGCTTATTTCATGCTTTGTACTACATATTTGTATGTTGCGTGTGTGTGACATGATTGTCACAGGATTTGTGATGATTCGGAACATGCTGGCACGAGCACTGTTTGATACGGGTGCTTCGCATTCTTTTTTGTCTCAAGAGTTCATAGCGCGGCTTGGGATACCTAGTTGTGTGAACACAGATAGCATCAGAGTGGTGTTGTCGAATGGCTGTTTGATGCTCGCGGATCGAGCTTGCGATGTGGCGGTCCAAATAGGAAGTCGGGATTTTGTTCTGACTGCATCTTTATTGCCGATATCGGAATTCGACGTGATCTTCGGTATAGATTGGCTCGAGGAGCAGCATACCTTCATTGATTGTAATGCCAAAGAGATCACGTTGGGCCAGAATACCGAGTAGGATACTAAGTTCGCGGGGATGCGAGGAGTGGGCAGGACGTTGATGTCTGCACTCCAAGTCGTTAAGGCTGTTCGGAAGGGCGCGGAGTGCTACTTCGTGCTAAATCAGGTTGTTGAGCCCAAGGCCGCTGTGAACAATGTTACGATTGTATCAGAATTTGCAGATGTGTTTCCCAAGGATCTCCTTGGGCTACCACCCCAGCGAGAGATTAACTTTACGATCGAGTTGGTGCCAGGTGCGAAACCTGTTGCCCGCTCGCCGTATCGCATCGCGTCAAAGGAAATGGCGGAGTTGAAAGTCAAACTGCAAGAGCTACTGGAGCGGGGTTATATACGTCCAAGCATGTCAACTTGGAGCGCTCCTGTTCTATTTATGAAAAAGAAAGACGGCGGCTTGCGGTTATGTATTGATTACCGCGAACTGAACAAGCTGACCAAAAAGAATAAGTATCTGTTTCCCCAGATTGATGAGTTGTTCGATCAGCTGGTGGGATCAACCGTCTACTCGAAGTTGGACTTGAAGTCTGGTTATTACCAGTTGAGGATACGGGAAGAAGATAGTCCCAAAACCGCATTTGGACCACGGTACGGGCATTATGAGTTCACGGTAATGCCGTTTGGGCTGTGCAATGCGCCCTCAGTGTTTATGAACTTGATGCACCGTATATTCCGAGAGTACCTAGATCTGTTCGTAATTGTGTTCACTGATGATATCTTGGTGTACTCGAAATCGAAAGCCGATCAAGAGAACCACTTGCGGTTAGTGTTGCAGACGTTGAGGAAGGATCAGCTCTACGCCAAGTTCTCGAAGTGCGAGTTTTGGTTATCGTCGGTGGCTTTTCTGGGCCATGTGTGAGTGGAGCGGGCATCGCAGTGGATCCAGCAAAGATAAGGGCCATACAAGAGTGGCCAGTGTTATCTTCAGTGGCCGAAGTCAGGAGCTTCCTCGGACTGGTAGGCTACTATAGAAGATTTGTTGCAAACTTCTCGCGGATTGCTTTGCCTCTAACCACACTGACGAGAAAGGATCAGAAGTTCGTTTGGACGTCGGAGTGCGCGCGAGCTTTTGAAGAGCTGAAGTGTCGGCTAACCACGATGTCTATGTTGACGTCGCCATGTAGTATTGAGGGATTTGAAATCTACAGTGATTCTTCAGGGAGCGGCTTAGGCTGCGTCCTTCTGCAAAATGGGAAAGTGATTGCTTACAGCTCTCGCCAATTGAAGGTGCATGAAAGAAATTATTCCGTCCACGACCTAGAGTTAGTGGCGGTGATCTTTGCACTGAAGTTGTGGAGGTATTATCTGTATGGTGTGAGAGTGGAAATCTATACAGATCACAAGAGCCTAAAGTATTTGTTAGAGCAAAAGGACCTGAATATGCGATAACGAAGGTGGTTGGAGTTCCTTGGAGACTACACCTTTGCGATTCATTATACACCCGGAAAGGGAAATGTGGTCGCGGATGCCTTGAGTCGGAGAGCTCCAGCAAGTGTGAGTTGGTTGCAGTGGCATGATTAACGTCTAATACAGGAGCTGGAGGTGTTGGAGATATCATGTGTTGACAAGAATACTATAGCCAATGCATGTTTGAACTGGACGGAGGTGCAGTGTGACCTTGCGGACAGAGTTCGACGAGCAACGGAGCTAGATGAGAATCTCCAATGCTATGCCAAGGATGGGCCAGAGGGCAAATTCTCCTGGGATGACGGCCTTTTGCGGAAAGAGGGTCGTTTGTGCATCCCAAGTTTGGGAAAATTGAGGGAATAATTGATGTACGAGGCGCACTATATGAAGTACTCAATTCACCCTGGGAGCACAAAGATGTTCAGAGACATGAAGAAGCTGTTCTAGTGGCCAGGACTGAAGAAGGATGTCGCTCATTATGTGGCCAAATGCCAAACCTGCGCTTTGGTGAAGGCGGAATGACAGAAGCCTAGCGGTCTCTTGAAGTTGCTACCGATTCCTGAATGGAAGTTTGACGATATTTCTAAGGATTTCGTGCACGGGTTGCCGAGATATCAGTGCGGGAATGATTCCATATGGGTGATTGTGGAATGGCTGACAAAGGTGGCGCACTTCCTTCCGAATAAACAGGACGATTCGGTGGAGAGTTTGGCAAGTTGTATGTGGAGCATATAGTACGGCTACACAGTGTTCCTAAGAGCATCGTAAGTGATCGCGATGGGCGGTTCACATCAAGTGACTGGATGCTAATCCATCAGTTGTTGGGCACAAAATTGGCGTTCTGTACGGCCTTTCATCCCCAAACGGATGGCCAGACTGAGAGGACCAACAGGACCATGGAGGATATGCTATGGATGTGCGCCCTGGACTTTGGCAAGAGATTGGAAGATCATCTCTATTTAGTGGAGTTTGCATATAACAACAGCTACCAAGCGAGCATCGGTATGGCACCGTTTAAAGCTTTGTATGGCCGAAAGTGCCGTACACCATTGGCTTGGGCAAAGGCAGGCGAATCCAAGTTGTATAGGCATAATGAAGTCGAGGAGTCGAACGCGATGATATGCACTATTCGAGAACGGCTATTAGTAGCTCAAGATCGAAAAGCGAAATACTACAACGCCAAACACCGGAACGTGGAGTTCGCGGTGGGTGATTGGGTATACTTGAAGATCAAACCCTTCAAAGGCGTGTCCATGATTCGATGACTGAAAAAGTTGAGTCCCAGATACCTCGGTCCATTTGAAGTGGTCGAGCGAGTTGGGGAAGCTGCATATCGGCTAGCTCTTTTGGCCGACTTGGGTGGATTATATGATGTGTTTCACATCTCGGTACTTCGAAAGGCTGTTAAAGTTCCAGCTCAGGTGATCGAGAATGATCGTGTGTCAGTAGAGTATGTGCTAATGATGAAGGTTAGGCCCATTCAGATCGAAGATCGTGCCGAGAAACAGTTGCGGAACAAGACGGTCGGGATGGTCAAAGTCCGGTGGGACAATTGCGGCCGTGAAGAGCTAACATGGGAATGAGAGCAGACCATGCGAGCTGAATTTCACTAGCTCTTTGTGTAACTGTTATGCAGTGTGTGTTCCATGTATAAAACACTTATGGAATGGAAACCTCTTCTATTTGAATCCCTTACTTTGTTCAAATTTCGGGGATGAAATTTTTATAAGGAGGGGAGGATTGTAACACCCTAAATTTTAGAATCGGGTAAAATGGGGTGACACGGCCGGGGACACCGGCGTGTCTCAGGGCGTGTCCTGCTCGGGTGAGCAGTCGGCGAGAGGTCGACGAAAATTCGTTCGACGAAAATGAGGGCACACGCTGTTGGGTATTGTATCCACAATTACCTGGATTTGAGGAAGCCACCTGTCAAGCTAAGATGAATTCATAATGTATTTGATGAAACCTCTTAAGTTGTGCTTGCAGTGATTCCACGCTAAGTGCACACCAATGTCAGGGTGCAGTAGGTCAATATACACGGGTCTGCACGACGTAATCCCTCGTTGAGCAGATCAGTGTGTTGGCCTACGTGTACTCTCTCTATTGGAGTGCACTTACTTTCAAGTACAGGGCCGTGTTTATACAAGAGCAGACAAGGAGCAAGGATGGGTCAAGGAGCAGCTCTTGGGTGGAAAGACGAAAATTCGTCTAAGTATAATTCGACGAGAATCACCAAGTGATTCTCGCCGATTCGGCGAGAATCACCAAGTGATTCTCGCCGAATCGTCGAGAATCAGTAGTGATTCTCGCCGACTCTATCCGGCTACCTCAAAACGGTGCCAAGTAAGATTCGGCGAGAATCGCTAGTGATTCTCGCCGAACCCATCGTTGAGCAGATCATGAATACCAAGTAATATTCGTTAAGAATCAACAAGTGATTCGGGGAGAATCACTAGTTATTCTCGACGAATCGTCGAGAATCACTAACTGATTCTCGCCGATTCGTCGAGAATCAACTGCGATTCTCGCCGATTTTGACTTAGCAATTTCTCTGGAAGCTGCTGGACCGGATTCTGCCGCTGGCACTATTTTCAACCGGATTTCGGGTTTCTACTTGTGGGACCCACAACGGTCATATTGAAAGTGTCTACAGTGTATAAATACACGGGTATTTTTGAACAGTAACTGCAGCGAAGAAGAAAAGATATACGCGAGCCGCGACGTGACCTAGATCGTCGTTTCTGCTCCGCCGCCGCTGCCGCCGCTTGCGCCAAGTTGTTCGCCGGTTGATCGTGGTTTCGCCCAGATCCTCCTGCGACAGAAGCCTAGCTAAGCTCAGCGTCTCACGTGTCTAACCGGAGATCTCTTGTCTCTTGATTTGTAGATCGGAAAAATCTTCCCCATCCGAATCGATCGAGACGATTGATCCTAGTGTGACCGTTGGTAGACCTAGCTAGCTTCGCTACGAAGTTTGGATCTCTAAGTACAGCAGCCGCACATCGTCGTCGCCGCCAATCCCGTGAACCTAGCCGCCGCTCATCTTGCCGCCGCCAGTTCCGGGGAGATCCTCTCCAAGAGAGTTCTAGGGTTGTGGACTCTTCGTGGACTTCAAGAACACGTCGTCAACGAAGAGGGACACCTTGGTCTCCAAACGTAGTTTGTATCTTTGTACATTCTAGTTTTTCTTTTGTTGTAAAGGAACGTAGGTTCCTAGTTGTAAGGGTTGGGTGCAACCCGTGTTGTGGGAGTGTGGACTCCTACGTGTGGAAGGGTTCCTTCCGATAATGCAGGGATTGGATTTCAATCCTGTTAGTGAAGAGACCGAGTCGTCCCTTGTTGGGAGATAGGTCGAAGGGGGAAAGTGGATGTACCCAAGTCGGGGAACCACTATAAATAGCTTGTGTACTCTGTTGTGCTGTGTTGTTTTATTTTCGTGTGCAGGTACAATTTAAATTCTGCAAAAACGCTGCACGTCACCTATTCCCCCCCCCCCCCATATGTGAACATAGTTGACACTAGGTGGACTTTCAAGTGGTATCAAAGCGAGGTTGCTCATCAAAAGGTTTACACCTTGAGTAGAATCCTACCACCAGTGTCAGAAGCATGGAGCTAGATCATGAGATATCGCCACTAAGACTCCCCACATGCACAAAGGAGTATTATCCCGTCTGGAGGATGAGGGTGTCATATCACTTGGAGGCCATCGATCCTCGAGCATCTTTCATCCTGGAAGAGGGTCCTTTTGTTCCTATGAAGACCTCCGACTCTGGAATTCAAGTGCCCAAGCGCATTGCTGAGATGTCGGAGACGGAACTTTCATTATTTAATTTGGACAAGAGGATTCGTCAAATTATCATGGATATCTGGTCTAGAGCTTCTCGCTCTAGATTGGAAAAATGTGGGTCAGCTAAATCTATATGGGTGATGATCTCAGAGCTGATGGCGGGTCAGAGAAAGCTGGAATCTGCTGTCAATTAGAGGATGAAGCCTATGTGGGGGTCCTCGCCTCTGAAGATGAAGGCAAGGATCTATCGGACAGCATCAGAGCTCCAGTGTCTGTGTTAGAGACTGAAGAGTCCAGTGAGGAAAGCAGCTCTGATGAGGATGACACAACGGTCAATAGCTCTAATGACAATAACACTGAAGAGCAGGTAACTTTTTCATCCTGCCCCGTCTCTCTTGAAGTTTCTGAAGACAGGAACTGCTTTCCTTCAGAAAATTCTGATTCTCTGAAGAGAGCCCTTCAGACAAGCAACCTACTTGCTGAGGAGCAAGCTCAAGAGATTGCTCGACTGAAGATCTTGTTGGTTCTCCAATTGGCATCCAATAAGGTCAAGGACTCAAAAATCTCAGCTCTAGATAGTAGTCTAGAGAATGAGAAAAGAATAGTATCAAACTTTTCCAAGGTTGATGCTATAAAGAGAAAGCAAGAAAATGGGTGGATCTCCCGGATTATCAATTCGTGGAGAAATGGGGAAACGGTATTCTGACCCCCCACTCCAAGCAGGAAGGCTACTCATCATGCCTTCAGGTATGACCACAGGAATAGTCGTGGTCACTGCAAGGGTGATCTGTCCCCATGTGGAGACACCCGTAGTGCAAGGGCCGTCATGGCCACCCATGAGAGAATACCTAAGGCCCCTTCTGAGCCCTTTGTATTCTCGGCCACTGCCCATACTCGGCATGAATCGGCTAGTATCAGCTCTTAGAAATCTTCTCTCCACCCAAGGCCACAGGAAAGGGGGGTTAGAAGGCATGCTGTAAGTTCTCATGGGGTCTCAGGAAGGGGGCTGTCTGAAAGGAAGGCACCACTTCCCGGACCTCATGACGCTCGGTGCATGCATTCATTCCACCCTTCCACGTGTCACGGTGGAAGAGGCAGTTCTGGGAGCAGATCCAGATCTATCCCGTTTGGACCGAGGCTCATGACTACCTCAGTCACAAGATCAGGTCAGAAACGGCGATACAACATTCACGAGTGTTGGTGCTGTGGCAAGGTGGGACACTTTGCCATAGATTGTTGGCACAACCCCTTTGTGTCAAGGGCAAGGGCCTATCCACATCTCCAGGGCAGAGGTAGTCTTCCTGTCAGATTTTCTGAAGGAAGGCAGTCAAGTGCTTATGCTTACAGGAACCTAGGACCCAATATGATTTGGGTTCCTAAGGTAAAGTAATTCTTTCTTGCAGGGTAGTCTAGGTTCCCGTAAATATGAGGGGAACTAGACAGTAGAGGGCTCAAAACTAAACTGGCACAAGCGTCTGGAATAACATATGTGATATCTACTTGGGCATACTCACATTGAGCTCCTAATATGTTCTACCTGAGGGACTAAACGATGACTCTCAAAATCCCAGGTACTTTTGATCAGTTCCAAGACTTGAATCGTTTTCCATCGACGGTTACATATATATATCTTTATATACATATACATATATATATATATATATACGTGTATGTATGCACTTCCAAGGATAGGGTGACACGATGAATATAAACCTTAGATACACCATTAAAGAGTTATTTCCACTGGTAGACTCGAAATCTAACATCTACAGGCTTAAATTAGTTCACTAAAAACTAGCGAAGATTGCCATCAAGAAATGTATAGAAAAGCTGGTTCAAACCCCAAATAGTGGCTTTAAGAAGTATTCACATATTTGGAAGATTTTTAAATTAACTTATATGGAAAAGTCGGAAACCCGTTAAAATCCCTTCTAAATCCGGTCGATCTCACGCAGTCTCCCGCCGAACTCACCTTTATATATTTAGAATCCCGCCGACCCTTCACCTTCCATTGGAATCCCGCCGAAGGACCTTCTCCGCAGGAAACTCACCGAATCCGCAAGTTTCTCACCGCAAGTTTCTCACCGAAGGTTTCCCGCAAGAATCCCACAGAAGTTTCTCGCCGAAGATACGAAGATCTCTCGCAGGAATCTCACCGACGTTCTCTCCCGTTTTCGATTCTTCCGTCCAGGAATTTCTCCGCGTGCACTCATTCGGTGTCCATGATCTTCAACCATCTAACTCCCGTCTACGCTTTTAGGTAACCTCTTCCTCACCCGTACTTGGACGTTATCACTAGTGTCGCTTCCCTTTTGACTGTTAATTAAGCGTATAGTAGGGATTCTCTCCCTAGGTGTGCAATGGCTCCAAGGACAACCGCTGCGCTGGTCACTGGATGCGAGCTAGTTCGAACAGGGTTCTCTCATGCCTCTGACGAATTCAGAAACATCATTCTTATGCTGGAAGAGGCTGGGCTATCATTCGTACTGGAGCACCCGTGTAAAATCTTGGACAAAGAGGTGCTGGAGTTCTTCGCTACCGCCAGACTCCGAAATGAAGACTCTCTTATCAAGAGCAAGGTGGCTGGGGCAAAGATCAAGATGTCTGCCAGCAAGCTGACCCGCTTCCTGCATCTCTCTAGCTCGGAGCACGAGGACTATCTTGAGGAAGAAGACAAAACCAGGACTCTCTTATTCTGTGGTCTCCCACGAGGAACTCGGTCGATAAAGCGCAAGGATATGAATGAAGAAGGGAAGCTTCTGTCAGACATAATTGGAAAGGTACTCATCTGCAAGCCGGGCTCTCATGACCATATCTCTGCGGATATGTTCAAGATCCTGGTGGCAATTGTCTGCCGAAAAAGATTCAACTGGGGGGCATTGCTCTTTGAGAAGATAAAGGACACCCTGAGCTCTCCGAATTTTGGCCGAATCATTAGTCTGTATCTCAATCAGCTGAATGGAGATAAATATGACATGAGTAAAGGTATTCCTATACATTACTTAAAGAAAATGGACTCGAGTGTTTTTGACAGATGGGAGAGGTGAATTGGGCAGGCTGCCGTGGAAGAACAACAGGACGTATCTCCAGCAGTAATCCCCAGTGAAATTCCTGATGCCTTGACTGCAGGAATTGAGGGGGAGCCTCTACCCACTCATGCTGATATCGTATCTGACATCTCCCAAATGGCCAGAGATGCTGTGGCAGATATACAAGAAGACAGTGAAGCTGTGCCGGAGAATGAGGAGGTCCTGAACCTGAACAATCTAGGAGCCAGAGGTGCGGTAGAGGAGACTGCTGACGAAGAGTTGGAAGAGGATGCTGATGAAGATGATCTCAGGGATGATGAAGGAGAGGAAGACGGCAATGAGGGACAAGAAGCATTGGAGACTCAGGATCTCATTGAACCTCCATCTGACAAGCACGCACCTGAAATAGTTCCTGAGAACATTGGTGCACGAGTGGAGGGGGAGTCCGAGAAATCTACAGATGCTGCCAGTATTCCACCCTTAGAGGTTGTGCTCCTGTCCAGCTCTACAAGTGCATCTGATGAAGAGCAAGGCCAAAGAGTGCCTCAGGAGCTTCCACTACGAGATGATATAGCAAATCACACCGTGAATGTCATTCAGGGTATAGTGGATGAGCTTAAAGCCTCCTTTGAGAAAGCTCAAAATCAAATGTTGAAAAGGATTAAGACATCTGAAAATCTCATGCTCAAGAACATGGTGGAGATCAATCATAAACTTGACATGATGGAAAAGAAATTTGAAGATAAGTATTCAGCGGCCGGCCAAGCTGTCACTCTTCTCATGGCCGGATTGAAAAAGAACACCGATATGCTTGCCGTAGTAAATCAGAATGCTCATGTTGTAGCAAACAACATTCAAAAGTTTGACGGTAATATGGTAACTCTCAACGCCAATCAACAAACATTGGTCACTGAATTCTCCAGGACGACAAAGCATATTGATGACTCCCTGCACTCCTATGCAAACTCCATCGCAGTCGAAGCCAAAAAGGGGGAGAAAGAATATATAGCTAAGATGGCTGAGCTTCGGGAAGTCATGATCAACAACTTTGAACAGTCAAACAAATATGTCTATGACAGTTGCTGGTGGATGCTCCAACAGGCGTTAGGCGTCGTTTTGCCTGAAAATCCTGCGGGTATTCATGCTCCTGAGACTTTTACGGCTGCTGAGGGAGTAAGTGCTGCTGAGGGAGTAAGTGCTGCAGATGTTCCCATGAGTGAAGCTGATGCTAGGGCTATTTCCAAAGCAAAACGTATGGCCATGTTTGACCAAGAGGCCCTAGCAAAAGCCAGGGACAAGAGAAAGTCTCAAGAAGGGACATCAAAGGAAACACAAGCTGCAAAGAGAATCAGACTGAAGGAGGAGGAAGTAAGAAACGAAAAATGGAGTCCAGTATCCAAGAGTATCATATTGGACACATTCTGGCTACAGGAACAAGGGGAAATCAATCGAAACGATGTATACAGCCAGTATGAGTGGGAGATGCACAAGACGTATGAAGCCAAACGTAACATCTTTTTCAGGACCAATACTGTGGCAGATAAAGCTCCTCCACCCAGATATTATCCCAAGCCCAAGGAGTATGTGGAAAGGCAAAGAAAGAAGTACTTGGCTCAGAAGCATAAGGACGACGTAGCCAAAAATCCATAGACAGAAACTCATAGATTATCATTGTCTCTTGAACATTTTTATCATGTCTTATTGATATATGAACAATCCTGATTATTTATATATATATATATATATATATATATATATATATATATATATGAATTTATGAATGACTCAAGTCTTGATCTGTTTGCCTATATTCTCTTGTGCTGCATAATTAAATTCTGAATGTTGTTTATATTATTTGGTTGGTGTTATTCATCTTAGATAGTAGGTTTTTGACTTCGTCAAATAGGGGGAGATTGTTGGGTATTGTATCTACAATTACCTGGATTTGAGGAAGCCACCTGTCAAGCTAAGATGAATTCACAATGTATTTGATGAAACCTCTTAAGTTGTGCTTGCAGTGATTCCACGTTAAGTGCACACCAATGTCAGGGTGCAGTAGGTCAATATACATGGGTCTGCACGACGTAATCCCTCGTTGAGCAGATCAGTGTGTTGGCCTACGTGTACTCTCTCTATTGGAGTGCACTTACTTTCAAGTACAGGGCCGTGTTTATACAAGAGCAGACAAGGAGCAAGGATGGGTCAAGGAGCAGCTCTTGGGTGGAAAGACGAAAATTCGTCTAAGTATAATTCGACGAGAATCACCAAGTGATTCTCGCCGATTCGGCAAGAATCACCAAGTGATTCTCGCCGAATCGTCGAGAATCATTAGTGATTCTCGCCGACTCTATCCGGCTACCTCAAAACGGTGCCAAGTAAGATTCGGCGAGAATCGCTAGTGATTCTCGCCGAACCCATCGTTGAGCAGATCATGAATACCAAGTAATATTCGTTGAGAATCAACAAGTGATTCGGGGAGAATCAATAGTGATTCTCGACGAATCGTCGAGAATCACTAACTGATTCTCGCCGATTCGTCGAGAATCACCTACGATTCTCGCCGATTTTGACTTAGCAATTTCTCTGGAAGCTGCTGGACCGGATTCTACCGCTGGCACTATTTTCAATCGGATTTCGGGTTTCTACTTGTGGGACCCACAACGGTCATATTGAAAGTGTCTACAATGTATAAATACACTGGTATTTTTGAACAGTAACTGCAGCGAAGAAGAAAAGATATACGCGAGCCGCGACGTGACCTAGATCGCCGTTTCCGCTCCGCCGCCGCTGTCGCCGCTCGCTCCAAGTTGTTCGCCGGTTGATCGTGGTTTCGCCCAGATCCTCCTGCGACAGAAGCCTAGCTAAGCTCAGCGTCTCACGTGTCTAACCAGAGATCTCTTGTCTCTCGATTTGTAGATCGGGAAAATCTTCCCCATCCGAATCGATCGAGACGATTGATCCTAGTGTGACCGTTGGTAGACCTAGCTAGCTTCGCTATGAAGTTTGGATCTCTAAGTACAGCAGCCGCACATCGTCGTCGCCGCCAATCCCGTGAACCTATCCGCCGCTCATCTTGCCGCCGCCAGTTCCGGGGAGATCCTCTCCAAGAGAGTTCTAGGGTTGTGGACTCTTCGTGGACTTCAAGAACACGTCGTCAACGAAGAGGGACACCTTGGTCTCCAAACGTAGTTTATATCTTTTGTACATTCTAGTTTTTCTTTTGTTGTAAAGGAACGTAGGTTCCTAGTTGTAAGGGTTGGGTGCAACCCGTGTTATGGGAGTGTGGACTCCTACGTGTGGAAGGGTTCCTTCCGATAGTGCAGGGATTGGATTTAAATCCTGTTGGTGAAGAGACCGAGTCGTCCCTTGTTGGGAGATAGGTCGAAGTGGGAAAGTGGATGTACCCAAGTCGGGGAACCACTATAAATAGCTTGTGTACTCTGTTGTGCTGTGTTGTTTTATTTTCGTGTGCAGGTACAATTTAAATTCCGCAAAAACGCTGCACGTCACCTATTCCCCCCCCCCCATAGGTGAACATAGTTGATACTAGGTGGACTTTCACACGCCCTCTAACATGGGCGTGTCAGAGGCCGTGTCCTCTGTGGGTCGACGAACTCAGCTCGACGAAGTGGAGCTGGGGCGTGTCTGGTGCCGTGTATGGGCACACGGCCTGTGACACGGGCGTGTCCCAGGTCGTGTCCTTCTCGGGATGTGCCCAGGGCATTTGAGGCCTGGTGAACACGGGCATGGCATGGGTGTGTCTTGGGGTATACGGCTAGTGACAAGGGTGTCTCACTAGCCGTGTCCCGCTCGGGTTGAAGATGATTTTGTACAGCCTGATGTGCACGGCCATAGACACGGGCGTGTCTGAAGGCGTGTCAGGTGATACGGCCCGTGACACAGGCGTGTAACATGGGCGTGTACTGTTCTGGATGAGTCGGTTGAGCACCGCTTAGGGAACATGGCCCGTGACATGCGGGCACGGGCGTGTCACAGGCTGTGTCAGGAAAAAAATATGATTTTGTGGCAAAATCGTGGTCGTCCGTTCCTTCAGCTAAGATCCAATGGCTAAGCTTCCTCCCTGTGTCCTTAAGGCCGAAAAGTGAGTTGGAAGAACTCATTTGCATTTAGCCTTCATCTTTCTAAATCCTAGAGAGAGAAAGAGAGGAAGGAGGAGGAGGAGGAAGGGGAGCCGGCCACCAGTAGTGTTGTGACTTTCCGATGAGAGATCCGAGTCCAGCGTTGTGGAGGAAAAGCCATTGCGGTTCTTTCCAGCCAGCTAGGAGCTCATGGCACCGAAGCGGTCTTCAAGGGTAACGACTTTTCTTCCTAGCCATGTGAAGGCTTCCTTTTTGGAATATGCATATGATTCCCCCACCAGAGGGTGGCTGATGATGGGAGTCTTTTGGGTTGATTCATGGAATCCCCAATCATTTGGCATATAGATCTGGAAATGGAGTATGGAATAGGCATGCTGTGTGAAACCCATCTGGACAGGTTGGTCTGGATTGGTGATGTTGCATATACGCACCGGAGAAGACTCTGTGATAAACGTGTAGTTTAGGAGTCGATGGGGTGTACCTGTGAAGGAATGTAGCAGGAAGTACTGGAGTGGTAGTCCAGAAAAACACCCTTATGATGCTTGTGCTATGGGGTTATACCTATGAAGGGGAGTAGCAGGAAGTACTGGATTGGAAATCTAGGAAATACCCTTTGGAATGCTTGATGTTCATGGGTGGTACCTGTGAAGGGGAGTAGCAGGAAGTACTGGCGTGGTAAGCCAGGAAACTACCTTTGGCATTTGAGATATTTGCGGGGTTCTACCTATGAAGGGGAGTAGCAGGAAGTACTGGTGTACCTAGTAAAGACCCTCTGATGTGTGATATGTAATGGGTGTGATGATAAGTACTGGTGTGCCTAGGAAAACACCCAGGCTTTATGCCAAACAGGCTCGATGAAACCGACCCGCTCCTTTATTAAGCCGCGAGTACGCCGTACTCGGTGATGGCAAGGCGATTTGAACAACGGGGGGTGGATGATCTGACCTGCGTTATGTCCGTCCGACGTGAGACCAGAAAGTGCGGTCTATTGGAGCGCATAATAAGAGTCTTAGTCCTGCGTGCCGTGATACAATGTGGGGCTACGGGCCAATCCCGGTTCACTAAGACTATAATCTCCGGCTGCACGCCATAGAGACAATGCTCAATTATTTTACCGTTGGGTTGCGACCCTGATACGGTGGTGGGTCCCTAGTTCGCCGGTACACCAAGAATGTGCCCTGAGTGCATGGATCGTCGGGCCGCATAGCTAACGGTTGTGATGGAATGTATGTGCGTGAGAGCACAATGTATGAATTTATATATTCCTGTGAAATGTTATGCCTGCAGGGAAGAAATACTGCTGCCCCAGGGAAAGGGGTAGGGTCGTTATAATTTGTTCAGCTGAATGCTGACCGTTGCCTTATTTGCCACCATTGGGTGGAATGACCTTGTTCATGTGCTGGAGATCGAAGCGGGACTCAGAAAGGCTAAAGGCCCTGTTGTTGCTGTTCCTGCTGCCGCTGCTAGCCCTTGAAGGCTATATGAAAAACTGCAATGTTTGTTTATACGTGGCCGGCCTGCGCGCCAATATTTTGAGGCCACTGTTATGTAAAGCCTTGTAAGGCCATAAGGCCGGCTGTTTGTATTTGAAAATTCCTATGTTATATATATCAATGTGGAAGTTTTATATGGTAGACATTCATGTGGGTGAGTTTAGCTTCGTATTGTAGGCTTCCTTTAGAATGCAAATGAGTTAGGATGCGCAACTCTGGTATCACACCTAACCTCCCCTCCTGTTTTATGGTATATGCTGTGGGGCCCCGGCCGGACCTTCTAGGATATACCGGTGAACGGATTTAGTCATTACACAGTCTCCCCCAAGACCTACAGCTCAGTGACAATCCTGTCACCTACAACTCGGTGACTTTACATTCACCTACCTCAAGCACAAAGCCTTACTACTCAGGCTGGGAGGACAGCCCTACTCTCAGATCCACACTTAGATCCTACAGCTCAGTGATTCACCAATCACCTACCTTAGAACACCAAGTGTTCCTACTGCTCAGATCTAAACAGATCTAGCACTCGGCCTAATTACTTATGCATACACTCAGATTCAGTACACACTAAAACCTATATGGTAGTTTAAATGAAAATATTATGGAAATGCCTCAAAGATTAATCTCTGAGTCCACCTTGCTAGACTTAGCAGATTTCAGTCCAGGCCACTTGCTGTTGAAGAAAAAAGTCCTCTTCGACAGCTAACTTCTTTGCTGATCAGATTTACTCAGCTACCTGCTGTTGAAGGAATGAGTCCTCTTCAACAGTTATCTTCACTCTTGCTGAATCAGAAGAATCAACGATCTTGTTCTGCCCAGAACTATCTAGCTGAAGTGGAAGAAGCTTCAACTATCTTTATCTGCCCTCTAGAGTTCTCTGCTGGACTGCTCTTTCAAGCTCATCGGAGAAGACGATGATGTCCAGCCGCCTCTTTTTGAAAATTATAAGCCTTGAAAAGTTATCTTTGTCTTTCCACGCACGCTTCTTTTTGTAACTCCCTTATCAACGGCTCTTTAGAACTCAGTAGGGTCCACTTGCAGCATCCAGCTGCACCGTACAGTAGCTTCACGACAGAATTTGTCGTGTTCTGTAGCTTCCCTGTACTTAATTTGACATAAGTTGACTTTGTCAATTTTGTAGATCCTGCTGACGTCAGCACCTGTAGACTTGCCCAAAATCAAGCATCAGTAGAATAGGCATTGAGTGAATGAGCTTCACTCAATGCCAAAGTACTTGGACAATTCTGTCTATCTAGGTGTTGACAGCTTTGAGTGAGCAAGCCTCACTCAACGCTTTTTTTCTTAACCATTTCTGCAGCCTTTTTAGCATGTCTGGCGTTGAGAGCGTTGAGCGAGCATACCTCACTCAACGTAATGTACCTTGACCACATTCTGTAATTTAGGCGTTGAGAGCATTGAGTGAGCATGTCTCACTCAACGCTTTCTGCCTTAGCTATTTCTGCTTCTTCAGCATCTTAATCATTGAGAGCTCAGCTCGACGAACTCAGAACTCAGTTCGACAAACTCTGAGCTCAGCTCGACGAATAAGTGAAAGCTCAGTTCGACAAACTCAGAGCTCAGATCGACGAAGAGAGAAAGCAATCAACGCATTTGTACTTAGCCAAATTTTTGTGTCAATATGAACACTTCCTTTGAGAATTAGTCAACGCAAATATCACATGGTGTTGAGTGAGCTTGCCTCACTCAATGCTTGTGGACTTGGTAAATATTCACAGTTTTCTTGTGGCATTGACTGACTGAGTTATACTCAACGATTATGGAGCTATGGTGTTGAGTGAATGATCTTCACTCAACGCCTATGGACTTGGACACTTTTCTATCCATTTCATCTTAGGCTTTGAATGCATTAGCCTGTCTCATAGCCTTTTGTTGTATGGCGTTGAGTGAGTTGACTTCACTCAACGCATGTGGACTTGGCCAATTTCTCAGCTTTCCACTTCATGGCTTTGACTGTATATGTAACATCCCATGTTACTTCTAGACCTCTTAACTTAGATTGGGTTAGGCATGGGGTGGGTTTTAGAGAAATTAGCTAGGTTTAACCGTAGGTAGTGTGTTGTAGCCATGTGGGCCCACTATAGGACCAAGTCAAACTAGGTCAAACTTAACTAAATAAGGATCCTAGCCACACCATGACCCCACCACATTGCCCTAACCCTAAAAACAATCTAAGTGGACCCTAGGGCATGTCACTAGGTCAATACTTTGCCCCCAGTTGACCAAAGTCAACCTTAGGCCTAATTTGGTCAAACCCACACTCATAAGCCCAAATTAGCTTAAGTAGGGAACCCCCTTGACCCAACCCAAGTTGGGTGGTGCCACTAAGCTCATGACCATCAAATGGGGTCAGACCACTCATCATGTTGACTAACTCAACTCTCCAAGTCAACAAGTCAACTATTTGACCTAAAAGAGGGAAATGAAGACCAAGCTCACTCTCCTTGGACCAAGCCCATCAAATTTGGCCCATGGCCAGCCCAAGTGAACAAGACCAGCCCTACCCCTCTGAATTAGGAGAGAGAGTGCATGCAAAGGGGTAGAAATGGGATTTTAAGAGGAAGAGGAGAGAGAAATGGGGATGAAGAGAAAGGGTGGCCATATGGCCACCCCTTCAGCTGCAATCCTCTGCCCAACACCTGTTGGCCGGCCTCCCCTGATTATTCCAGGGTATTTTGGTAGCATGCTGACCACTTGGCACCCTTGGTGACACAATCAAAGCCCAAACCGAGCTCACATAGATAGTATCTCCCTATACAGCCATCCTCAGCTCAAACCGACTTCACCATTAGTTTCAGAAGGTGGAAAGGAGTGGAATTCGATAGCTGGATCAAAGCTTTTGGTGGAGAATCAAGAAATCAGGGAGGAGCTCGCCGGCGCACCACCACCATGGAAAACCGCCGCCTGAACCGCCGCCAAGCCCCAATCCAGGTCTCTTTCGCCGCCCCTCTACCTGTACTAGAAGTCTAGATCCATTAAGGGAGATATCGGGCTCAATTGAGCCCGATGCCATGAGAGAAAAATGAGAAATTTCGGGCTTTTTCTTCTTGCTCGGGTTCGCCGGAGGAGCGAACTCCGGCGGCCCCACCGCCAGGAAACGCTAGCCCCCACCTTAGCGAAGGTGGTGGCGACATCCGCCGGCGGTGGTGGTGGCTCAGCTGGCCTAAAAAGGCCAGCAAAGCTGCTCCAGGTCGGCTCGATCTCAGCCGTTGGCTAGAGGTAGGAGATAACCCGATCCCGTCCGTTCTTGCTTTAGGATTCGTGCAGATGAAATAATATGATTTTAAATTTAAATATTACCTGTTATCTTTAATTTGACACCTTAATCATCAATTTTGGTCCAGTAGTCTGGCTTGTAGGGCATTTCTCCTAGGCCTGGTCCTAGACAAGGGCAGAACTTCATTTGGATGCCCAAGTCAAACCAGTAATCAACATGGCCCCAAATTTTGCGTACATGCATGATTAGGGCATATCTAATCCCTGCCAAAAATTAGGAATTTTTGGGATAACGCTTTCTATAGTTTTGGTCATAATATCAAAAATTAAATAAATGAAATATTTGCAGTTATATGCCTCCAAATGGCCCCAAGTCTTGGTGGTAGGTCCTTGGGGACATCCTTGGTGCATGATAAAGATTTCAGCACATTTGGATCACTGCATGTTGGGGTAATCCACTTGCATGTGTTGGTTTATGTATTGCCTTGGTGTGCCAATAGCAATAATTTAAATATTGTGCATTCAACCTAATTGAGGCATTCAAAAATCATGTATTTTATTCCAGTGGTTCATTAGGGTAAGGTTCACCCCTCAGATTAATTATGGGATTTTTGGAATCAAAAATCCCATTTATTGGAATTTTCAAAAATATAGCTCCTTTTGAAAATAAATTGGAAAAATATGTTTTCCTCAAGTAAAAGTCCTCAAACTTTGCGAAGTTAAAAATAAGGTTATATTTGACTTAGTAAAATTTTATCTTTCTGTTTGAAGAACTTCTGGAGTAAAATCCCGTGAAATGACCATTTTATCTTTATTGCATTTATTCTTGAATTGATGAAAATACACCTCAGAAAAATTTGGAAATATTGCTATTGTTGTATTATTGTATTATTAGTCTTGCATAATTATTTCAGAATTTATGGATGTACTGATAATTTTTAAATTAATATAATGGCATTTTCGTAAATATTTAAGAATGGGATTTGTTAGGCCATTACACTATAGAGGTTGATGAAACTCTGGCAATAGTCTTAAATTAATGTCTTATATGTTCTGTAATTTTCCTGGAATTTTGGATTATATATTCCTTATACTTCATTTGGAAAATGGAAATTATGTAGATTTGGTATTAAATAAGGAATTGGTATAAATAATCATAGGAAAATTGTGAAGCCCTGTAGACAGAAATAGTTTATCAATATACAACTCAAGAAAAATTACCTAGGTCAGTGGATTTTAAATTACACTACTTCATGTGTAAAGTGACCTAGGAATTAATTTAAAAGATTTAATTAAGGGATTAATTGACCAAGGAAAATTATGAGAATCCATATGATAGTTCCATTAGTCCATACCACCCTAGGATAAATAGTTAGGGTCAAGAGGCCCTAAGAATTGGAAGATTCCACTTTCGGGATAATAATAGGACATGGTCTGCATATAGCATAAATAGGTCATGCTTTAGGGGATTACCAGAGGATTGATTATCGGAAGAATAAGGGAGTGCAATATGAATAATCCCTGGTGGGTAGTATTGTCTTAGTGACGGGAGTAAAAGTGCAAGTCTTTAGGTAGCAACCGGAGTGGAGGTCGACGGAAGACCATCGGTTTCCCGGTAATATCTTAAATCGCTAGGATCGTTCCAGAGCAACAATGAGAGCTAGGGTGAAATATGGGTAGTCATCAACTAAAGTAAATATCCTTGCGAAAGGGAACTTTGGGCATAATCTCATTGTAGTTCCTAGTGCCCCCGAGAGCCCTTCACCGGGTATACCCTGGGCAGTCCTGGGATTAACCTTAAATCACTAAGTATAATAACTCGTAGACAAGAGTAGTCTAATAGGTTAGGACATTTGTTGTACCTTCTCACCCGTGAAGGGTTGGAGAGATTCATGATATATGCTCACCCGTGTAGGGTTTGAGGGGATTGGTATAAGGCACTACTGTGCGTTCTCACCCGTGTTGGGTTTGAGGGTTTCAGGACGGGTTTTGTCCTACAAGCGGAAGGCTCGGAATGAAATACTTGCATGTGCATAAATATAGTGCCGGGGCATGCGGTACTGGCCATTCATCACACCGATGGCAGTACGGTGCACCAGGCGGTTGTGAGGGTTAGAGGGGCCAGTGAGTTGTTTTACACTGCAGTCTGGAGGACGATCCCCGATAACGCACATCCGACCCAACAAGACTGACGGGTTGTCAGCAAAGTACGTACGCGAGACTTTAGAGTGCACCTTGGACGTGTACAGAGGCGTATGAGAGGGGTCTAAGGTTTGGTAGTGTGCATACCGGCCTAGAAGTGGAGACGCCCGCTCCGCTGCTGCCGTAGCCACAGCGGTGGTACCCGAGAGTGATGCTAGCTCTCAAAAGGTGGGAACTAAAGGTCTGTGATCACAGAGTCATTGTGTGTGTTGCACTTGCCTGAGCATAAAATTGCATCATAACATTCATTCATAATAGGTCATACGCTTCATAGATCCTTATCATATAAACTAGTATGGGCTCTTTTATATGATAAGTTAAATTTCCTAGAAATCCTAACTTATATATTTGTATGGGCATTTATATAAGTTAGGGTACTTTTGTGATGGTAGTATAGTGGTAGAATAGTTTTATTTACATGCTCTTACTTTCTGTTCTTTACCTCCTTTACTAGTACTGTTTTTTCTTTACTGGTACTATATACTTAGAACTGCTAGAGTAGAATTTATTATATTCATTATAACTGCTAGTTAGATCTTGTCACCTGTTTCCACCTTTGCTACTCCTTGTTGTCCTCCTCTTCGTCCTCCCGCTCGGTGCCTAGGAGCTGCGGGGCGAGGTGCGGAGGAAACGACTTAGTCTTTTTGACTAATGGTCGGTGACCATACTATTTTTAGGAGCCCGTGGAGATGGAGCACCAGCACGTCGAGGAGGCAGGACTTGAGGAGCAGATACCGCTACAGTAGGCTACTACCACTACTATGCGTCCTCAAGTGGGACGAGTTTCTGATGTATTAGTGTAGCTTCCGCTTTTATTTTGAGAGAGAGAGTTGATTTGATGTACTGGGCATAAGCCCATATTACTCTTTCGCTTGTACTCTTTTGTGGACTATATTGATGTACTTTTCATTTCATTCATATGATATGTACTATGTGACTTGTGGACTAGTGAATTGATATACTGCTTTACTTCTTCTCTCATATTGGCCTACAGGTTATGTGTATGATCGTAATAACCGGCAGAATCAGTGTGTTGCAGTGTCTACTAACTCGTGCGTTAGTGCCACCGTAAGACGGCGGTTCTGGGCATAAGACCCGGTATCCCTCCTTGGTAAGGGGGAGGGAGGGGTCTTACAAACTGGTATCACTTGAACAACGATCATATGAGAAAGAACTCCACAACACGGGACCACCCCCGCCGAGCATTAGTTTGCGGACAAACTATGCAGCGGAAGCAGTGGTGTGCCCATGTGTAAAAGTCACATAAAATGGTCCACGAAGTACAATGAATTAGGCCAGTTCTGTTTTAACCTTACCTTTATGCAACCTCCATAGGTCTCCACGCCACAAAATGTGGCTCCTCCCCCTCCAGCTGCCACTCCATTCCTACATACGGAGATGGGGCAGACTTTGACGGCGATTCTGGATGCCTTCAAATCCCAGCAAGTCCCGACTCCACAGCCAAATCTGGGGTCGAGCTGGCTGAGTGCCTTCAAGAGCCTATCCCCACCGGTGTACCGTGGGACAGAGGATGCGGTAAAGATGGAGCATTGGCTGGAGGCCATACACGAGATTTTAGCAGGCATCAGCTGCCCGGTCGGCGAGTCAGTACCTCTAGCCACCTCTGCACTAGAGGCTCATGCGAAGAGATGGTGGAAATCAGTCCAGGAGTCTACATATGCGGACTGGGAGCTGTCAGAGATATCATGGGAGGAGTTTGGCGATGTATTTCTGGATCATTTCGTCTCTGCTACGGACATAGATGCCTTGGAGGAGAGGTTTTTGAACCTCAGGCAGGGGACTAGATCGGTGATCGAGTATCAGAGAGAGTTCTCTCATTTGGCCAGTTTCGCAGGGATTCAGGATACCGATGATAGGAGGTATGCCAAGAGGTTATACCGGGGCCTCAGGGACGATTTGAGGCAGGCCTTGCTGTTCAATTCTCATGGCACATCTAGGAAGATCATCGAGATGGCAAAGAAGCTGGAGGCTGACCAGCTGATGGTGCAAGGCAGAGGGAAGAGACCGTTTGATGGGTCAACATCAGGAGTGAGCAGCAGGGGCTCTCAGAGAGGCAGGACTATCGGATACAAGAAGGGTGGGGGACGTCGTCTTCCCAACTTCAGGCAGGAGCAGGGGCCTCCTCCAGCATTGGCTCCCCCACCTCTACAGGTGCATGATCCGAGGAGACAGGATGACCATGGCCGCCGGCAGGTAGTTTGTTACGGATGCCGCCAGCCCGGGCACATTAGGTCGGAGTGCCCGCATCGATTCTACCCTCCTCCTCCTCCTCCACCTCCAGTGGCCCCAGTATAGCAGGGCCGAGGCCGAGGCCGAGGATGAGGCCGAGGTCGGGGATATCACGGCAGGGGACGCAATCAGGAGCAGGTATATGCCTTGGATCTCACAGAGCAGAGGAACCTCGAGGAGGTTATCACAGGTACTTAAGGATAATCATTAAATTTCTTGAGTTTTCAATTATATAGTACCTAAAACTATAGGGTAACAATTAATTTTAACTTAAACAAACCTCAGGCATAGTTATGATCAGCGGCAAGCCCGTACATACTCTCTTCGACACAGGTGCATCGCACTCGTTCGTATCTGAGGCCTTCATAGATGGACTTGAATGCGTGGAACGATTTCCGGGACTAGAGATGAGGGTGCGTCTACCCGATGGGTCAGAGCTGTGGACCACTGCACATTGTGATATGGAGGCCGAGATTAGCGGCAAGGCATTTGAGGCGCCAGCAACTATTCTGAAGCTGCATGACTTCGACTTGATTTTGGGCATGACATGGTTACATCGGAACCATGCTCAGATAGATTGTCCATCAAGGAGGATCACACTAAGACATGGCGACTCCCATGTTATCATTGAAGGTATTCAGCCTATCTGCCACCTATTGTTATCTTCTGTACAGGCTGTGAAGGCCCACGAGCAAGGAGAAGAAGTTTATCTTATCTGCTTTGAGATGGTGGGAGCAGAGACTTCTATTTCAGATATTCTGGTGGTCCGGGATTTCTCCGACGTATTCCCGGAGAAATTGCCCGGGCTACCACCTGCCAGAGACTTGGATTTCAGGATTCAGCTAGTACCGGGAGCGAGGCCGGTGTCCCGAGCACCCTACAGGATGGCTCCCAGGGAGTTAGCGGAGTTCAGGACTCAACTTCAGGAGTTAGTCGAGTCGGGATTTGTGCGGCCCAGTTCATCGCCGTGGGGAGCGCCAGTTCTCTTTGTGAAGAATAAGGACGGGTCATTGCGACTATGCATAGATTACCGGGAGCTGAACCGGTTAACGGTCCGCAATACCTATCCTCTGCCTCGGATAGATGAGTTATTTGACCAGCTGTAGGGAGCCTTCTGGTTCTCTAAGCAAGATTTGCGATCCGGTTACTACCAGCTCCACATCAGGGAAGAGGACATACCGAAGACGGCATTCAGTTCACTATATGGATTATACGAGTTCACGGTGATGCCTTTTGGGCTCACGAATGCCCCTTCCGCATTCATGAGTCTAATGAACCGTGTATTCGAGCCCTTCTTAGACCGCTTCGTGATTGTATTCATCGACGACATTTTGATATATTCCCGGACTCAGGAAGAGCATACGGAGCATTTGACGCTGGTCTTGCAGAGACTGACGGAGTCCCAGATGTACGCAAAGTTTTCAAAGTGCCAGTTCTGGCTGCAGGAGGTGGCTTTCCTGCGACACACGATCAGTGGGGCTGGATTAGCAGTGGACCCATCCAAGATAGAGACAGTGAGGGATTGGCCATGGCCGAAGGCCGCATCCGACATTCGCAGTTTCTTGGGACTAGCAGGGTATTATCGTAAGTTCGTGGAGGGGTTCTCGAGGATAGCACTCCCCCTCACGTCCTTGACGAAGAAGGATGCAAATTTTGTTTGGTCAGAGCAGTGCAAGATGGCTTTTCAGGAACTGAAGGACCGACTCATCTCATCCCCCATTCTTGCGCTTCCATCCGGGAGTGAAGGATTCCAGATCTACACAGACGCCTCTTATCAGGGGATGGGTGTTTTCCTGATGCAGCATGGACATGTTATTGCTTATGCTTCGAGACAGTTGAAGAAGCATGAGCATAACTATCCAGTACATGACTTAGATCTCGGGGTTGTGGTATTCGCCCTAAAGATGTGGAGGCATTACTTATACGGGATTCATTGTGACATCTATTCAGATCACAAGAATCTTAAATATATCGATACACAGAAGGACTTAAACCTGCGACAGAGGAGATGGCTAGAATTCCTCTGCGACTATGATTATAAGATCCACTACCATCTGGGGAAAGCCAACACAGTAGTAGATGCTTTGAGTAGGAGGGCCGGCACTTCTGGACCGGAGCCTCGGTTGATGTCTATAGAGCTGCTACGGATGATGGAAGATATGCACATTACCATGGTATCTGAGACCGAACCAGTGGTGTATCGAGAGTATTTGAGCTCAGTGATCAGTGGTGATGATATACGGGAGCGCATCCGAACACATCAGAGGTTGGATGCTGCATTACAGCCGATTTTTAGTGCCCTGGAGAGGGGCATGGTTGAGGACTACACGCTACATGATGATCTTCTTCGATTCCATGGACGCATTTACATACCAGTAGGGGGCAGTATCCGGGATGACATACTCAGAGAGGCTCATTGCTCCAGATATTCAGTGCATCCCGACATCACCAAGATGTGGGCAGATTTGCGGAGGTCTATGTATTGGCCTGGGATGAAGAGGGAGATCACAGATTTTGTGACCCATTGCGAGACCTGCCAGCGTGTGAAAGTAGAATGCAGGAGCCCGGGAGGTTTACTATAGCCACTGCCAGTTCCAGAATGGAAGTTCGAGGACATTGCTATGGACTTTGTACACGGATTGCCTTGCTCCCACTTTGGGCACTATTCTATATGGGTCATAGTAGATAGACTGACCAAGGTAGCGTGCTTTATTCCAGTTCGGAAGGATGCCCCAGTTGCGGTTCTGGTGAGATTATTTGTGGATCAGTTCGTCAGATACCATGGCATTCCCAGGATGATTTTTTCGGACCGTGATGGTCGGTTCACTTCGAGCGAGTGGAGGGCCGTGCATGCTTACTTGGGCTCTCGGCTTACTTTTAGTACCGCCTTCCATCCGCAAACCGACAAACAGAACGACCGGACCATTCGGACCATGGAGGATCTACTCCGACTGTGCATATTAGATACAGGGAAGCCTTGGGAAAGGCTACTACCACTGATTGAGTTCTCGTACAATAACAGCCACCAGGCTAGCATCAGGATGGCTCCTTATGAGGTACTTTACGGGAGGAGATGTCGGACACCGCTATCATGGGTTCAGGATGTGGATACCAAGGCTCTTGGATCTGATTATATAGAGGATACTGAGGTTCAGATTCGTTTGATCAGGGATTGGCTATTAGAGGCCCAGAGCAGGAAGACAAAGTATTATGATGCTCGGCACCGGAAGGTGGAGTTCTAGGTTGGAGACAGAGTTTTCTTGAAGATACATCCAGTACAAGGTGTATCTCGGGTGCGGAGGCACAAGAAGCTCAGTCCACGATACATGGGGCCATACTTGATCCCGGAGCGGATCGGCCCCTTAGCTTACCGACTGCAGCTGCCACCGGAGTTGGGTGCCTTACATGACGTCTTCCATGTCTCTTCCTTATGAAGAGCTCTCCTTCGACCAGAGCAGCACATTACTACTACAGCCGGACTGGTAGAGCCTGACAGATCAGTTAGATTGGAGCCGATCCGGATTGACGATACGGCCGTCCGAGTGTTGTGGAAGAAGAAGCTCCCTCTCGTAAAGGTGTTGTGGTCCAACCATGTACGGGAGGAGCACACCTGGGAGCCGAGGGATTTGATGCTGGAGCAACACCCGGAGCTATTTGCATCAGGTACTTTTAATTTTATGTTTTAAAGTTTCTTAAAATTCTTGCAAGTAGAACCCCGTAGACCCGTACTTAAATTTCGAGGATGAAATTATTTTTTTTTGTTTATAGGATTTGTAACATCCCATGTTACTTCTAGACCTCTTAACTTAGATTGGGTTATGAAAGTAATAGTGTCTAATCACCTAGAGGGGGGGGGTGAATAGGTGACCTATATCTTTTTAACTTTAAAGGCAGAAATACAGTACAGTAATTGTAATTTTACAATTATCACAACACAGCAACCATACAATCTTACATTCACAGAGTGCACACAGGATTTATAGTGGTTCCCCAAGGTCTGGGTACATCCACTTTCCCCCTTCGCCTATCTAGTAGTGTACTAGATTCGGCCTAACTTCTCCACTTCTTCTCAGATCCTCAGATCTTACAACTCAGAACCCCAAACAGGTTCCTACAACTCAGAGTGACCCCACTCCTACAACTCAGGTACAAAGCCTTACCACTCAGTCTTCACCAAGACCTACTCTCAGGCTAAACATCCCTACCTCAGCCTTTAATCAAGTCCTACACTCAGAGAATAGAATCTCCTACACTCAGGCACAAAAGCTCCACCTCAGCCTTTATAGTTTAGGCTTATAACTCAGATCTATACAAGATCCTATAGAAAATAAAGTTTACAAAGTATTTAAACACAACTCTGAAAGAGAGAGATGAGTTGACTGGCTTCTTGATGAGTTCTTGGAAGAACTAGGTAGAGATCAACCACCCTTGGCTTTCTTCAAAGCTTCTTGAATTAGAACACAGTAGGGTTGAATCTCCTGTGTAGATGATCTTCAATCAACTGCTGTCTTGTGAATCAAATCTCAATCTGAATCTTACTTATCAGCCTGGTTCAACAGTTGTTCTTCTTAGAAGGAGCTCTCTCTCTCCTACTTCTTAGATATTCTGTTGAAGGTCTTCTACTTTTTGTGTTGTTGTTAGATCTCTTGATTGATTGTTGTCAATCTGTTCATCTCTTCTTCTGTTGAAGGAGAAAGGCCTTTATATAGGCTTTCTCCATGGTGACCGGCTGATCCGATTTATAACAACCTTCTGATGGCTCTGACAGTTGCAGTTGACCGGTTGAAATGGCAGCTATCAAGTCATCCAGTCACTTCTTGAAATCTCCGGCACTGTCTGAAAGTGTCGAGACAGATAGTCTTTATGTGTTGACACAAATAGACCAAGTGTCGATACAAGTGGACTAAGTGTCGACACTAGCCTTGATGGTGTCGACACAACTCCTTGTGTTGTTGTAACAGCTTTTCGACACTGCTTCTTCAGAATATGTCGACGTTGATTCTGTGTGTCGATACAAGCCTTCTGTAGAATGTGTCGACACTGATTGAGTGTATCGACACAAGTACTTAATCTTCAATACTTAGTTGATTTCTGGTGTGTGTCGACACAACTCCTTTGTGTCGACACTTGCTAAGTGTCGACACATCTCCTTTGTGTCGACACATGCCTTTATGTGTTAAAACTTTGCTGAGTGTCGACACATATCCTTTATGTCGACACATGCCTTAATGTGTTGAAACTTTGCTGAGTGTCGACACATCTCCTTTGTGTCGACACATGTACTTTAACTTTGTTGAAGTTTGCTGAGTGTAGACACAACCTCCTGGTGTCGACACTTTTGATATCGACAAAGTTTCTCTGGGTGTCGACACTGCTTCTAAGTGTCGACACTGATTATGTAGACAATTCTACATTGTGTGTCGACACTGCATGTATGTGTCGACACTTTTCTTCTGGTGTCGACTCTGCCTTCCTGGTGTCGACACAATTACTCCAAGTGTCGACACAGCTTCTCTAGGTGTCGACACAAGCCTTCTTAAGTGTCAACACTTCACCTCTAGGTGTCGACACATGGACTTAGAAACTTTTATGCTTTTCCTGCAATTACTTAACCTGTACACATAAAATCAAAGCACATCAAATACATCTTGATGTATATCATTGAGTAAGGTGAGGCTTCTTCAAATTAGGTACATATATTCCAATGTACCCAACAATCTCCCCCTATTTGGAGAAGTCATAACCCTTAGTCAATGATATACACCATACATAACAAATACTCAATATGATGTATAACAATATTAACTGACAGGGTAAGAACTAAACATGTATAAACAGAACATGTATAAATAATTATCTCAGAACAATAATGTAATAGATTGAACATATAACATTGTTCTTACAACTTCAAACATTTTCATTAATCAAAAGTTTACATAGAGTTAAATGCAAATGATTACAGATTTCAAACTTAAGAAAATTTCTATCCTATGGCTGCTTTGGTTCCTTGATAACAATGCCCTTTCCAGATTGAATCTTTTCTTGGACTGGAGCATCATTGTCATCAGCGGGCTTCTTCCCTTTAAGATCTTTCTTTTTCTGTTCTTCAGCCCTTATCTTCTTTCTTTCAAAATAGTGATAAGGCTTAGGGAAATACTTGCTAGGCTCCTGTGCATTAGGAGGTAGCTTCCCTAATTTAGCCTTCCTTCTGTATTTTACAATGGCCTCTTGCCTAGCCTCATGTTTCTTCCACTCTTGGTCAGAATACCATTTGTCCCTTTCTATGAAATTATCCTTAGCAGCCTTCCAAGCAGTCAGAATAATATTTCTAGAAGTTGGGCTCCATTGCTCAAAATCTAGCCTTAATTCAGCTTGTTCTCTGAACCTCTTCTTAGATAATTGGGCCTCTTGTTCTTTTAGAAATGCCTCTTGCTCTTTTAAGATTGCCTCTGGCATAGGCTGGACTACTTTCTCAAGAATAACATTCTGATTACCCTCAGGAGGACTATACATAGACTGTACCCCCTGATGTATCATGTCAAAATCTGCAGGAGGATATATCACTTGAGCCACTTCAGCTTGTTCTCCTCCAAAATATGCAGGATTTATGCCAGACTCTGCCACATTATCATCATCACACAAGGGTGGATATCCAAGGGTAGCTCTGATGGAGTTTGAAATCCATTTTGCATGATCAGAGCCTGCCTTGACTAATACCCTCTCCCCCTTTATGACTTCTCTTTCTATATGATCCCTAAGATCATCCTTTTGGAATCTGATTTGAGCATTTAAATAATTCACTCCATCTTTATAGAAAGGTTTTAACCTTTGTAGCTTGTCAGTAATTGCCTTCTGAGAATCTTCAATGGCAGTTTTAACTACAGTAAGGCTCTCTTGTAGTTGCTTATCAAAGGCTTCTTTGGCAGTAGCAGTTACAGCAGTCTGGGCAGTAGCTATATTTTTCATTTCAGTGACTATGACATTATGAGAAGCAGTTAGATTATCATTCATTCTAAGCTGATTTTCCAGGAGATATCCTTGTTTGACTGCCAAGTCATCAATTTGTTTCTTGAGATTCTCTTGATGAGTAGCCAGATAGACCACTCCATTCCCTCCTTTATGGAAACAATCAGTCATTTCCTTCTTGTTTTGATTCACTTCAAATCTTATTGATTTTATATCTTGAGCCAGATCAAACTGAAGGGATTTATGTCCTTCATCCACATATTTCTTTAGAGCTTGTCTTTGCTTATCCAGCTTGATTTGCAATGCCACCATCAGAGAACTATAATCAGTAGTTGGAGCAGGCTGTGGAGCAATTGTCTGTAGTGCTTTCTTGTAGTTCTGGCTTCTTCTCTTGAAAACCTGGAACTTCCTTTTCTTGGCCCTAACAACCTCTTCATCTTCAGAAGCAGAAGTACTAGCAATATCTACTCTATCCTTAGGACTAGGATGCAAGTCCTTCTTAGTCCTTTGTAGCTCCTCAGCATTTCTTTGCTCTTCAGTCTCTTGTCTAGCAGTCTCCTCTACATGCTCCCCCTCAAGATTGACCTTCTCCCCCTCAGCAGCAGCTTTCTCTCTCTCAAAATCAGTCTGTAGAAGGTCAGGGAACAGTTCTTCTAGTGTAAACTCATGTTGAGGATGGACTGGTGAATCTCTGATCTCAGGAGCATCTAATACCTCTCTATCAGCAACTAATGTGTCCTCCATGACCATATCCTGGGGTTGACTATGTATCTGTGTGTGCTGATTAACATCAGGTAATGAATCAGTCAAAACTTCATCCTCAATAGTGAAATATAATTGATTAACTTCAGTGAGTACCTCTAGAATGGTGTGGGTAGCCCTTTCACTCTCTAATTGAGTTGGCTCATCCATATGTAGAGGCTCCCCCTAGAGTGGATCCAGGTGAATAGGGCTAGCTGATGGTAGCTCCCCCTGCCTCTGAGCATCTTCTTGTCTTGCTGGTGACTGTCCAGCATTGTCATCTCCCCCATCATCAGAACTGAAAAACACTTGTTCTTCTGAGCTACTTGAGGATTCTTGAGCCACAATGACTGTCTTCTTCTTCTTCTTCTGAGGTGTTTCCTTTTCTGGAGTTGACAGTTCCTTTATCAACACTCTATCCCACCTGGAGAAAATTCTTACATCCATTCTCCTCATGTGGTTTATCTTAGAACCAGCAGCTTGGTTCATCACTTCAGGGATACTTCCATCTAAGTATAAACTCAGAATTCTTCCCAGATTGGGTTTCTTCATGCTCTCTTTTATCTTATCAAACATAACTACTGACCAATCAGTCTTAAGCTGGAAAATTATCCTTGTCATCAGACTGAACATATGAGCTGAAATTCTGACATGTCCTCCAGGCTTGCTCAGAATTACCTTGCCAACTATTTCAGATAAAAATTTTCCTTGTATGTTCATGCCTTTCCTGTTGAAAACTGATTCTATCTTCAGCTTTGAATCAAGTCCACACCATGTCAGTGCCTCCCTTGTCTTTGAAGCAGAGACATCTTCCTCTTCTTTAGTTCTAGGGAGATGGAGAACTTTTCTTAGAGTCTTATGAGTGACCTTCACCTTTGCCCCATGAACTTTGGACTTAAGCTTAAGTCCAGATTCATCAAGAGTTGCTGCACTCAAGAATTCGAGGACTTCCTTCTTCCAGATCATGATAGGTTCTGAAACAAGATACTCTAGGCCAGTCTCTGTAATTAGGGTTATCACATCTTGGATTTCTGGTTCCGCGTCATCAAACGCGTGTCGCACGAGCTCATATCCTTCATTAATGTTCTCTTCTAGCTTGGGCGTCATTAGGGTTTGAAGAAATTTTGAATTTGGAGAAGAGAAATGTCGACACACAAGTTTGGTCTCGAAACTATGGTGAGAGTGTCGACAAACAATGGTGAAAACTTATTTATACCTGTCGAAAATTGAAGGTGAAAAGGCGCATCAAAATACTTGAAATGTGTCGACACTGTTGAAAAGTGTTGACACTTACTTCTAATGTCTCGACAGCTATGTGTTGACACAAATATAGTCGACAGAATATATGTGTCGACACTTATATTTCTCAGCTCGACACTTAGTCGAGACTCTACTAGACTAATTCTATGTAAATCCTAAGTGTCGACACCACCTTGGATGTGTCGACACCTACACTGCATGTGTCGACACTAATTCTTTGAAGTGTCGACACTTACTTCCTAGATGTGTCGACACCATTTCTCTGAAATGTCGACACCACTTCTATGTGTCGACACAGACAACTCTGTGTGTCGACTCTATTTTACTTAGCCAATTTTTGTAAACAATTATAAGTTTATCATTCCTAATTCAATTTTAAACTTATTGAATTTGGTTTCATCTAAGTGCTTAGTAAACATATCAGCTAACTGATTATCTGTCTTAACATACTCTAGGGAAATATCTTCTTTTTCCACATGTTCTCTTAGAAAATGATATTTTATTTCTATGTGCTTAGTCCTACTATGAGAGACAGGATTATTTGCAATAGAAATGGCACTAGTAGAATCACAAAATAAAGGTGTCCTACTTACTTGAATATCATAATCTTCTAGTTGGTGTTGTATTCATAGTAGTTGTGCACAGCAGCTTCCTCCAACAACATACTCTGATTCTGCTGTGGAGATAGCCACACTGGTTTGTTTCTTGCTACTCCATGACACCAGCCTCCCACCTAGAAATTGACAGGTTCCTGTTGTACTTTTCCTATCTTCCTTGCAGCCTGCAAAATCTGCATCTGAATAACCTGTCAGTACAAAATCTTCATTCCTAGGGTACCAAAGGCCTAGATAAGGTGTGCCCTTAAGATATCTCAATATCCTTTTGACTGCTGTCAGATGAGATTCTTTGGGGCAAGCTTGGTACCTAACACAGACACATGTAGCATACATGATATCTGGTCTACTAGAAGTCAAATATAGTAGGTAGCCAACTATCCCTCTATACAAAGTCTCATCTACAGGTTTCCCTGCATCATCTTTGCATAGATACATGCTTGACCCCATGGGAGTTTTCATGGTAGTGCATGATTCCATACCATACTTCTTTATCAACTCTAGGGTGAACTTAGACTGACATATGGATAATCCATCTTCAGTCTGTCTAACTTGGAGCCCCAACAAGAACTTAATATTGGGTACATTGGTTTAAATGTACCTGATTTGAAGAAGCCTCACCCTACTCAATGATATACATCAAAATGTATTTGATGTGTTTTGAGTTTAGTTGTGCAGGTCAAGTATTTGCAGGGAAAGCAGAAAAGATTCTAAGTCTATGTGTCGACACCTAGAGGGAAAGTGTTGACACTTAAGAAGACTTGTGTCGACACTCAGGCAAGCAGTGTCGACACTTGGAGTACTTGTGTCGACACCAGGAATGCAGAGTCGACACCAGACAGAAATTGTCGACACAAGGAGCTGTGTCGACACTCAATGATGAAAAGTCCAGTGAAGCAGTGTCGACACTTAGCAGTTGTGTCGACACCCAGAGGAACTGTGTCTACATCAGAAAGTGTCGACACTTGGAGGCTGTGTCGACACTCAGCAGAAGTCAGCAGAGTCTAAGTATAAGTGTCGACATAATAAAGAATGTGTCGACACTCAGCAGAAGACTCAACACTTGAAGAAAGTGTCGACACAAGAAAGAATGTGTCGACACTCAGCAGAAGACTCAACACTTGAAGAAAGTGTCGACACAAGGAGCTGTGTCGACACTTAGCAAAGTTCAACAAAATTCTAAGTACAAGTGTCGACACTAAGGAGATGTGTCGACACTTAGCCAAAGTCTCAACAGAAGAAGAATGTGACGACACAAGAAGCAGTGTCGACACTCAGCAAGAAGGCATGTGTCGACACCAAGAAGATGTGTCGACACTGAACAAGTTCAACACATGAAGATGTGTTGACACAAAGGTGTTGTGTCGACACATACAAGAATTCAACTAAGTGCTGAAGAACAAGGAGTTGTGTCGACACTCAATATCAGTGTCGACACATGAAGAAGAAGCTGTGTTGAGAAGTGAATTCTACAACACAAGGAGTTGTGTCGACACCTTGTAGGCTAGTGTCGACACTTAGTCAACTTGTGTCGACACTTAGTATGTAAGTGTCGACACTTAAAGACATACAGTCTCGACACTTTCAGACAGTTACAGAATTTTCAAGAACTGACTGGATGACTTGACAGCTGCCATTCCAGCCGGTCTACTGCACCTGTCAGAGTTGTCAGAAATCAGTTAGGGACCGGACCAGCCAGTTACCATGAAGAAGGTCTATAAATAGGCTTACACTGTCAACAGAAAATGAAGATCAACACATCAAGTAATACAAAGAAGATCTAGCTATTCATTGAAGAATCCAGTGTAGATCTAAGTAGTTGGAGAGAGAGAGCTCCATCCAAGAAGACAGCCGTTGGAACCAGGCTGAGGAGAAGGGTTCAGATTTTGTTCTGAATCTTAAGTAGCAGAGATCAAGGATCAACTGCAGAGGAGATCAATCTTATTGTGTTCTACATTCAAGAAGCTTTGAAGAAAGCCAAGTCAGGTTGATCTCAGCTGAGTTCTTCCAAGAACTCATCAAGAAACTCACAACTCTTCTCTCTTTTCTCTGAGTTGTAGGGTTTACATTTTGTATTCATATTATCTTGTAGGATCCTTAGGTATCTGAGTTTGTAAGCATGTAATTATAAAGGCTGAGTGGTAGGGCCTGTATGCCTGAGTGTAGGAGATTTGTATCTCTGAGTGTAGGCCTGTTGTGGCTGAGTGTAGGCCTGCTGTGGCTGAGTGTAGGCTTTGTGAAAAAGCTGAGTGTAGGTCTTTGGAGAAGACTGAGTTGTAGGACCTTGGGCCTGAGCTGTAGGAACCTGTTTTGGGGTTCTGAGTGTAAGATCTGAGGATCTGAGATAGTGGAGGAGTTTGGCCGAATCTAGTACACTACTAGATAAGCGAAGGGGGAAAGTGGATGTACCCAAACCTTGGGGAACCACTATAAACCTGTGTGTTCACTATGTGCATATGATATTCTGTGATTGCTGATTGATTGCTGTGGAAAAGTAGTTATAATTCTGTGATATAAACTGAATTCTGCCTAAAAAGTTAAAAAGATTTTAGTCACCTATTCACCCCCCCCCCCCTCTAGGTGATTAGGTACAATATCTTTCAAGTGGTATCAAAGTGAGGTTACTCAAAAAGGGACATAACTGTCTGAGTAGATCCTGTTGGCAGATTCAGTCTAAGTAAAATTACAGAATCAAGAAAATCAAGAACCATGGGTTCCACTGAGAATCATAAGGAATTGGGATCCATGAAGCTACCCATTTGTAGAAAAGAAATATTTGGCATCTGGAAGGAAAGGGTGAGACTATTTATGGAAGCCTCAGACCCTAGAATTTACATCACAGTTAAAGAAGGGCCATATGTGCCCATGAAGGTTTCAGTCCTGGATGCAAATCAGAGAACACCTAAGGATTTCTCTGAAATGACAAAGGATGAGATAGTTCTAGCCATAATGGACAAGAGGGCTCAGAATATCATTGTGAGTGTTATAGATGATGCTACCTTTCAGAATTTGATATACTGTAAGACATCTAAGGAGATGTGGGATACTCTTATTGTGTACATGGAGGGTTCTGAAGAAGTGAGGCAGGACAGAAAGTCCTTATTAAACCAGGAATATGAAAGTTTCAGGCAAGGTAGGACTGATAGCATAACTGAATGCTATAAGAAGTTCTATAGGATTGTGAATGAGCTAATGTCCTATGGCAGAGAATTCAGTAATTATGAGTTAAATGATAAGTTCTTAAGGTCCCTAACAAAGGATTGGGACACCAAGATCTGTGTCATTAGGGAAATGGCAAAGTTAGCAGAAATTCCTCCACCAACACTGTTTGGAAAATTGCTATCCTATGAGATGCAGTTGATGGTGAGAAAAGAAGAGGAGAAATCTACAAGAAGTGAACATAAAGAAAGGACAGTGGCATTTAAAACAGAAGCCCCCAGAAAATACAGAAGTAAGTCACCAACTCCACCTCCTAAAGTAGCTGAGACTGAATCAGATGAGTCAGCAAGTAGAAAGTCTGAAAGCAGTGAAAGTGATGAGAACTTTGCAGCATTCACAAGACACTTTCAGAAGTTCTTAAAGAAGAAACAGTGGAGGACAAAGTTATCTACTTCACAAGGAAAAGATGACTATTATCAGAACAAGAAGTCATCAAAGAAAGACAGGAAAAAGACCAAGTCAAGCAAAGCAACTCTTTCAAAAATTGTTTGCTATTGCTGTAATAGACAAGGACATGTTATTGCAGACTGTCCAGAGAAAAGGAAGGAGTCTAATGATAAGAAGAAGACTCAATTCAAGGGCAAGAAAGAAAGATCTTTTGTTGCCAAAAAGGATAAGAGCCTGTCAGACATATCTTCATCAGAAACTGAGTCAGATGTTGAAGCATACATAGGACTGTTTGCTGAGGAAGAGGAAGAAGAGTTCATCCAGATCATGAACTTTATATATGAACAAGAGGACAGTCAGTGCCAAGGACTGATGGCATTGACAGAAAGTGACAAAATCCAGGAGCAGCCTGGACCTAGTAAGGTACAAAATTGTTCTTTCAGTTCAATTTCTTGTGCTAGTTCAGAATCAGATTCATCATCATCAAGTGATGAGAGTGCATCTGAGTCTGAAGAGGATATTCATCAATTGATAGTTGAATATAAAGTTCTGTTGCAAGCTTTTAAGAAGAGCAAGTCCCTAGCCAAGAGTCAGGCAAAGGAAATTGCTAGTCTCAAAGTTGCTGCAACTGATTTTGAGAAGATGATTGATCAAAAGCTAAATGAAATAGCCAGACTGAAGCACATAACTGTGATTCAGATGAGGACTACATCATTTAAGAATGATCAAATCAAAAGTCTGGAGATTAGTCTTCAGAAGGAGAGAGATTTAGTTGCTAGGTTTTCTAAACCAAAGTCTGTTCTACCCATAATTGATGAATTTGTTCATCAAAAAGGTAAAGTTGGACTGGGATTTACTAAACCTGCTAGGACTGTTCAGTCCAAGTCCAAGGGCAAAGCCCCAGCTCTCAACAAGCCAGCTGTAGATAAAACAGCTAAGAATGTACCTAAGCAAAGGTACAATAGGTCTGAGTGTTGGTGCTGTGGCAAGGTAGGTCACTTTGTCATGGACTGTTGGCACAATGCAAGTGCCAAAGTGAGTAGCAAACTGCCTGTTGGAAAACCAGCAGGTAGCTTTGTTAGGAAGCAAACTAACCAGTACCAAGGACCCAAGAATTCTTTGGGTTCTAAGGTTCACTAATCTGTTTTGCAGGTAAGTCCAAGTGGCCATGCCCCAATATGGTACTTGGACATTGGATGTTCCTTGCACATGACTGGAACAAGGGGATTGCTAAAGGACTACACACCCATCAAGGATGGTCCAAAAGTCACTTTTGGTGGTTCTGAAAAAGGAATCATCAAGGGTTTTGGTAACATTTCTAGCTCTCATATAACTATTACTCAAGTGGCTTATGTCAAAGGTTTGAAACATAACCTTATTAGTATAAGTCAATTGAGTGATGTAGGATATGACATCTCATTTGTCAAAGATGGTTGTCATATCAGGAGGTCAAATGATCAAGAGATCATTTTGGCTGGTTATAGAAAAAGGAATGTCTACTGCCTAGACATTATGGTTGAGAACAATGGTTCTCCAGTGTGTCTTGTAGCTGATGAGAAAGTCTCTCATTGTGTCAAATGGCATAAGAGGCTAGCCCATCTCAACTACAAGACAATAGGCCAACTCTTTAGCAAAGAGTTAGTGAGGAATGGTCCTCAAGTTAAGTGTATTAAAGATGGAATATGCTCAGCTTGTCAAAAGGGCAAGCAGGCTAGATCCACCTTTAGTAGCATTGAAAACAAAGATGCTGTGAGGTGTTTATACCACTTGCATATGAATCTCTTTGGTCCTATGCCAGTTCACAGCCTAGGTAGGAAGGTCTATACCTTTGTAGTTGTAGATGACTACTCAAGGTTTTCCTGGGTGTTCTTCCTTAGACAGAAATCTGAAACACCTAGTATCTTCTATAGCTTTGTCAAACAAATTCAGAATGAACTAGACAGTACAGTGGTCAAGATAAGAAGTGACCATGGTACTGAATTTCATTCTGATAGTATGGCAAAACTATGTGAAGAATTTGGGATATTTCAGGAGTTTTCTTCACCAAGAACACCTCAGCAAAATGGCATTGCTGAGAGGAAAAATAGAACCTTGATTGAGGCTGGTAGAACCCTATTAAGTGATACATCACTACCAGAATATTTCTGGGCTGAGGCAGTTAATACTACATGCCATGTAATTAATAGGGCTACCATTACTAAAAGCCACAACAAGACCCCCTATGAGATTGTGAAAGGCAGAAAACCAAACTTATCCTATTTCAGGATCTTTGGTTGTAAGTGCTTTATACTTAACAATGGAAAGTCTTACTTGACCAAGTTTGATGTCAAGTCCCAAGAGGGAATTTTTGTTGGGTACAGCAACAACAGTAACGCTTATAGAGTCTACAACTTGTCTACTCAAGTTGTAGAAGAGTCTGTACATGTAGTATTTGATGAAACTAGACTTATTAACAATGAGTTGTCTAGTAGTATATGCAGCTCCACAGGTATAACTAAGAAGATGGACAAGCTCACTATTGAAGAAGAACCTACTGCAAGACAGCAAGTAGTAGATAGTGGCTGCTGTCCAGGGGGAGTACTACATGTATCTAATGAAGAAGAAGTCCAAGGAGTGCAGCAAGATGAAGAAGTTGAAGAAGTTCAACCTGAAGCAAGGATGCCTCCATCTAATAGGCATCTAAGATATCATCCAGCAGATCAAATCATTGGTGATCTAAGACAAGGGGTACAAACAAGGAGCAGAAATCTGAGTGCAACACTCTACTCCAGTTTTTTATCCCAAGTAGAGCCAAAGAAGTTTGAAGAATCCATCCTAGACCCTCATTGGTTTGAGGCAATGCAAGAAGAGTTGAATCAGTTCAAGAGATGCAAAGTCTGGGAGCTTGTTCCTAAACCAAAAGACCACAACATAATTGGGACCAAGTGGATCTTTAGGAACAAGATGGATGAACATGGAGTAATTATCAAGAACAAAGCAAGATTGGTTGCTAAAGGATATAGGCGGGAAGAAGGTATTGACTTTGATCAAACTTTGCTCCAGTAGCCAGACTGGAAGCCATAAGGATGTTCCTGGCCTATGCAACCTTTCAAGGATTTAAAGTTTACCAAATGGATGTAAAGTCAGCCTTTCTGAATGGTAATCTAAAGGAGGAAGTATATGTGGAACAGCCATCAGGTTTTGTTGATTCAACTCAACCTAATTATTTCTATAGACTTAGAAAGGCATTATATGGGTTAAAACAAGCCCGTAGGGCTTGGTATGAAACCCTGTCTAGTTTCCTCATTGAGAATAAGTTCACAAGGGGGAAAATAGACAAGACTCTATTCCTTAGGGAATCCAGAGGTAAGATAATACTAGTCCAAATATATGTAGATGACATAATATTTGGGTCTACTGAAAGTAGTCTTTACAAAAAGTTTGCAAAACTAATGCAAGGACAATTTGAGATGAGCAGTATGGGGGAACTTAAGTTCTTCTTGGGACTCCAAGTTAGACAAACTGAGAATGGTTTATCCATATACCAGTCCAAGTTCACCCTAGAACTCATAAGAAAGTATGGTATGGATTCATCCAGTACCATGAAGACTCCTTTGGGGTCAAGTATGTCTCTTAGCAAAGATGATGCAAGGAAACCTGTACATGAGACTTTGTATAGAGGGATAGTTGGCTCCCTACTCTATTTGACTGCAAGTAGACCAGATATCATGTATGCTACATGTGTCTGTACTAGGTATCAAGCATGCCCTAAAGAGTATCATTTGACAGCAGTCAAAAGGATACTGAGATATCTAAAGGGCACTCCTTATCTAGGCCTTTGGTACCCTAGGAATGGAGACTTTGATATAACAGGTTATTCAGATGCAGATTTTGCAGGCTGCAAAGAAGATAGGAAAAGTACAACTGGAACCTGTCAATTCCTAGGTGGAAGACTGATTTCATGTAGTAGCAAGAAGCAAACAAGAGTGGCTATCTCTACTGCAGAATCAGAATATGTGGCTGCAGGAAGTTGCTGTGCTCAACTTCTATGGATACAACATCAGCTTGAGGATTATGGAATTCAGGTAAGTAGAACTCCACTCTTTTGTGATTCTACTAGTGCTATATCAATTGCAAACAATCCTGTTTTCCATAGTAGAACTAAACATATTGAAATAAAATATCATTTTCTTAGGGAACATGTAGAAAAAGAAGATATTTTACTAGAATATGTTAAAACAGATAATCAACTAGCTGATATGTATACTAAGCCCTTAGAAGAAACAAAGTTCAATAGGTTTAAAATTGAACTAGGTATGATGAACTTAGAATAAGTTTACAGAAATGGCTAAGTAAAATAGTGTCGACACACAGAGTTGTCTGTGTCGAGACAGAAAATTGGTGTCGACACATCAGAGAAAAGGTGTCAACACATCTAGGAAGTTGGTGTCGACACTTCAGAAAATTAGTGTCGACACATGATAAGTAGGTGTCGACACATCCAAGGTGGTGTCGACACTTAGAGTTTACTCAGAATTATCTAAGTAAGGTCTCGACTAAATGTCGAGCTGAGTGGTGTCGACACATAAACAAGTGTCGACACATATAATCTGTCGACTATACTTGTGTCGACACATAGGTGTCGAGACATTTTAAGTCTGTGTCGACACTTTTCAACAGTGTCGACACAATTTAAGTTAGTTAACCCGCCCTTTCATCTTCAATCCTAGAAAGGTATAAATAGGATTTCTCCATTGTCTGTCGACACGCTCACTGAAGTTTCGAGACCAAACTTGTGTGTCGACACCTCTCTTCTCTTGATTCAAATTCTTCAAACCCTAATGGCGCCAAAGCTCGAGGAGAACGTCAATGAAGGCTATGAACTAGTGCAGTATACGTTTGATGATGCAGACTCGGAGATCAAGAATGTGGTAACCCTAGTTGCAGACTCGGGGTTGGATTTTCTTGTTTCAGAGCCAACCAAGATCTGGAAGAAATAAGTTCTGGAATTCCTGAATAGAGCTAAAGTAGACGATTTTGGATTCAAGATAAAGTCTAGGGTTCATGGTGAAGAGGTGAAGGTTTCACCAAAAAGTTTGAGAAAGGTATTAAACCTCCCAAGAACAAAGGAAGAAGATGAAGTTACTGCTTCAAAGACCAGAGAAGCTTTAACTTGGTGTGGACTGGATTCCAAACTGAAAATTGGATCTGTATTCAATAGGAAAGGCATGAACAGCCAGGGGAAATTTCTCTCAGAAATTGTTGGAAAAGTTATCCTGTGCAAGTCTGGAGGACATGACAGGATTTCAGCTTATATGTTCAGCATTATGACAAGGATTATCTTTCAACTAAATACTGATTGGTCTGCAGTATTATTTGAGAAGATTAAGGAGAGTCTGAAGAAACCCAATTTGGGTAGAATACTAAGTTTATACCTTACTGGTAGTATACCAGAAGTTATGAGTCAAGTTGCAGGCACTAAGATCAACCATATGAGAAAGATGGACATGAGGATATTCTCTAGGTGGGACAGAGTTTTAACTAAGGAGATGCCTACTCCTGAGAAAGTAACACCCCTAAAGAAGAAGAAGAAAATAGCCCCAGTGGCTCAAGAATCATCCAGCAGTTCAGAAAAACAAGTTGTCTTCACTCCTGATGAAGAAGACACTGGAGATGCTGGGAAGTCTCCAGCTCAACAAGATACTGCAGAGAGGCAGGGGGAGCTACCACCAGCTAGCCCCATACACCAGGATCAAATCCAGGGGGAGCCTCTAGTAGTGGAAGAGCCAACTCCACTGGAAAGTGAACAGGCTACAAACACTATTCTTGAGGTAATCACTGAGATTAATGCATTAGATTTTCCTATAGAGGATACTGATTTGTCTGATTCCTTAAATCATGTTAATCAGCAACCACAGATTGATAGTCTACCCCCAGATGTTGTCATGGAGGACACATCTGTTGCAAATCAAGTGGAACCACATCAAGTAACAGATGAGCTAAGAGAATCTCCATCTCTTCCTCAACAAGAATTTACCATAGAAGATCTCTTTCTTAATCTGGATCAGACAGACTTTGACAAGGACAATGCTGCTGCTGAGGGGGAGAATGCTCCTGTTGAGGGGGAGCTAGTGGAAATTCTAGAAGAACCTACAAGTAAAGAGCCTGAGAAGCAAAAGGAAGTTGAGGAGCTCCCTAGGGAGAGGGTAGACATAGCCAGCACCTCAGCTTCTGAAGATGAGGAGGCAGCAAGAGCTAAGAAAAGGAAATTTCAAGTATTTAAAAGAAGAAGTCAGACTTATAAGAAAGCTCTGCAAACTATAGCACCACAGCCTGCACTACAGCCAGCACCAACTGTAGATTACAGTGCTCTGATGGTTGCTATGCAGATCAAGCTTGATGAGCACAGGAAAGCCATTGAAACATATGTGGATGAGGGGCATAAGTCTTTACAGTTTGATCTGGCCCAGGATATTAAGTCCATAAGATTTGAGATGAATCTCAATAAGAAGGAGATGACTGACTGCTTCCACAAGGGAGGGAATGCAGTAGTCTACTTAGCTACTCATCAAGAGAAAATAAAAGCTCAAGTGGATGACATTGCACAGGAGCAAGGATATGTTCTTGAGAACCAGATCAGAATGAATGACAATTTGACTGCTTCACACAATGCAATTGTCACTGAGATGAAGAACATAGCTACTGGACTGACTACTTCTAATGCTACTGCTAAGGCAGAGTTTGATAAAGCATTGCAAAAGAGTTTAACTGATGTTACTTCTGCAATTCAAGACTCTCAGAAGTTGATAACTAAAAAACTCCAAAGGTTGAAACCTTTCTTTAAAGATGGAGTCAACTATTTGGATGCCCAAGTAAGATTTCAAAAGGATGATCTAAGAGATCACATGGAAAGAGAAGTCATAAAGGGGGAGAGGGTGTTAGTCAAAGCCAGCTCTGATCATGTTAAGTGGATTTCTAATTCTATCAGAGCAACTCTTGGTTATCCTCCTTTATGTGATGATGACAATGTAGCAGAATCTGGGATACATCTTGCATAACTAGGAGGGGAGCAACCTGAAGTAGCTCAAGTGATCTATCCTCCTCCAGATTTTGATATGATACAAGCTGATATCCAAACAATGTATAGCCCATCTCAGGGTAAGCAAAATGTTATTCTAGAAAAGGTGGTTCAGCTAGTATCTGAGGCTATGCAAGAAGCTTTGCTGAAAGAACAGGAAGCTAGATTGTCTAAGAAAAGGTTCAGAGAGCAAGCTAAACAAAGACCTGACTTTGAGCAGTGGAGCCCCACTTCAAGAAACATTATCTTAACTGCATGGAAGGCTGCCAAAGATAACATTCAAGATAGAAACAAATGGTTTCTGAACTAGAATGGAGGAAGCATGAGACTAGGCAAGAAGCCATAGTGCAATATAGAAGAAAGTCCAAGATGGGAAAGCTACCTCCTACTGCTCAGGAGCCTAGCAAGTACTTTCCCAAGCCATATAATTACTTTGAGAGGCAAAAGATTAAAGCTGAAGAGCTAAATAAGAAGGATCTGAAAGGGAAAAAGCCTGCTGATACTGAAGTTGCTAAAGCCCCTGTACAAGCCAAAGTACAGTCAGGAAAAGGAATTGTGATTAAGGAGGCTGATCAGAATTAGAATAGATTTATCTTAAGTTTACAGTTGTAATATTTTGATTTTAAAACACTCTGTAAATTTTTTATGATGAATATGACAAAGTGTTAGAACAATGTGATGTGTTATAAATCTAATTCATAATTATTCTGAGATGATATCTGTGTATACATGTTTTGTTTGATACATGTTTATGTTTGCCTTGTTATATAATCCTGCTTTACATCATGCTATGATTTTATTCTGTATGGTGTATATCATTGACTAAGGGTTATGACTTCTCCAAATAGGGGGAGATTGTTGGGTACATTAGTTTAAATGTACCTGATTTGAAGAAGCCTCACCCTACTCAATGATATACATCAAAATGTATTTGATGTGTTTTGAGTTTAGTTGTGCAGGTCAATTATTTGCAGGGAAAGCAGAAAAGATTCTAAGTCCATGTGTCGACACCTAGAGGGAAAGTGTCGACACTTAAGAAGACTTGTGTCGACACCCAGGCAAGCAGTGTCGACACTTGGAGTACTTGTGTCGACACCGGGGATGCAGAGTCGACACCAGACAGAAAGTGTCGACACAAGTAGCTGTGTCGACACTCAATGAAGAAAAGTCCAGTGAAGTAGTGTCGACACTTAGCAGTTGTGTCGACACCCAGAGGAACTGTGTCTACATCAGAAAGTGTCGACACTTGGAGGCTGTGTCGACACTCAGCAAAAGTAAGCAGAGTCTAAGTATAAGTGTCGACATAATAAAGAATGTGTCGACACTCAGCAGAAGACTCAACACTTAAAGAAAGTGTCGACACAAGAAAGAATGTGTCGACACTCAGCAGAAGACTCAACACTTGAAGAAAGTGTCGACACAAGAAAGAATGTGTCGACACTCAGCAGAAGACTCAACACTTGAAGAAAGTGTCGACACAAGGAGCTGTGTTGACACTTAACAAAGTTCAACAAAATTCTAAGTACAAGTGTCGACACTAAGGAGATGTGTCGACACTCAGCCAGAGTCTCAACAGAAGAAGAATGTGTCGACACAAGAAGCAGTGTCGACACTCAGCAAGAAGGCATGTGTCGACACCAAGAAGATGTGTCGACACTGAACAAGTTCAACACATGAAGATGTGTCGACACAAAGGTGTTGTGTCGACACTTACAAGAATTCAACTAAGTGCTGAAGAACAAGGAGTTGTGTCGACACTCAATATCAGTGTCGACACATGAAGAAGAAGCTGTGTCGAGAAGTGAATTCTACAACACAAGGAGTTGTGTCGACACCTTGTAGGCTAGTGTCTACACTTAGTCAACTTGTGTCGACACTTAGTCTGTAAGTGTCGACACTTAAAGACAGACAGTCTCGACACTTTTAGACAGTTACAGAATTTTCAAGAACTGACTGGATGACTTGACAGCTGCCATTCCAGCTGGTCTACTGCACCTGTCAGAGTTGTCAGAAATCAGTTAGGGACCAGACCAGCCGGTTACCATGAAGAAGGTCTATAAATAGGCTTACACTGTCAACAGAAAATGAAGATCAACACATCAAGTAATACAAATAAGATCTAGTTATTCATTGAAGAATCCAGTGTAGATCTAAGTAGTTGGAGAGAGAGAGCTCCATCCAAGAAGACAGCCGTTGGAACCAGGCTGAGGAGAAGGGTTCAGATTTTGTTCTGAATCTTAAGTAGCAGAGATCAAGGATCAACTGCAGAGGAGATCAATCTTATTGTGTTCTACATTCAAGAAGCTTTGAAGAAAGCCAAGTCAGGTTGATCTCAGCTGAGTTCTTCCAAGAACTCATCAAGAAACTCACAACTCTTCTCTCTTTTCTCTGAGTTGTAGGGTTTACATTTTGTATTCATATTATCTTGTAGGATTCTTAGGGATCTGAGTTTGTAAGCCTGTAATTATAAAGGCTGAGTGGTAGGGCCTGTGTGCCTGAGTGTAGGAGATTTGTATCTCTGAGTGTAGGCCTATTGTGGCTGAGTGTAGGCCTGCTGTAGCTGAGTGTAGGCTTTGTGAAAAAGCTGAGTGTAGGTCTTTGGAGAAGACTGAGTTGTAGGGCCTTGGGCCTGAGCTATAGGAACCTGTTTTGGGGTTCTGAGTGTAAGATCTGAGGATCTGAGATAGTGGAGGAGTTTGGCCGAATCTAGTACACTACTAGATAGGCGAAGGGGGAAAGTGGATGTACCCAAACCTTGGGGAACCACTATAAACATGTGTGTTCACTGTGTGCATGTGATATTCTGTGATTGCTGATTGATTGCTGTGGAAAAGTAGTTATAATTCTGTGATATAAACTGAATTCTGCCTAAAAAGTTAAAAAGATTTTAGTCACCTATTCACCCCCCCCCCCTCTAGGTGATTAGGTACAATATCTTTCACTTAAGTTCCCCCATACTTCTCATTTCAAATTGTCCTTGCATAAGTTTTGCAAACTTTCTGCAAACACTATTTTCTGTAGACCCAAATATTATGTCATCTACATATATTTGGACTAAGATAATCTTGTCTCTGGATTCCCTAAGAAATAGAGTCTTGTCTATTTTCCCCCTTGAGAATTTGTTCTCAATGAATAAACTAGACAGGGTTTCATACCAAGCCCTAGGGGCTTGTTTTAACCCATACAAAGCCTTTCTAAGTCTATATACATAGTCAGGTTTAAGAGAATCTACAAAACCTGATGGCTGCTCTACATAGACTTCTTCCTTCAGATTTCCATTCAGAAAAGCTGACTTAACATCCATTTGATATACCTTAAACCCTTGGTATGTTTCATAGGCAAGGAACATCCTTATTGCCTCCAGTCTTGCTACTGGAGCAAAGGTTTGATCAAAATCAATACCTTCTTCCTTCTTATATCCTTTTGCAACCAGTCTAGCTTTATTCTTTATGATGATTCCATGCTCATCCAACTTGTTCCTAAAGATCCACTTAGTTCCAATAATGTTGTGGTCCTTGGGTTTAGGAACTAGCTCCCAGACCTTGCATCTTTTGAATTGATTCAGCTCCTCTTGCATGGCCTCAATCCAATGAGGGTCTAGGATTGCTTCTTCAAACTTCTTTGGCTCAACTTGGGATAGGAAACTTGAGTAAAGAACTGTACTTAGATTCATGCTCCTTGTTTGCACTCCTTGTCTGGGATCTCCAATTATTTGATTTGCTGGATGATCCTTTAAATGCCTATTTGCTGGAGGCAGCCTGTCTTCAGGTTGTACACCTTCAGTTTCTTCATTTAGCTGCACATCTTGGTCTTCTTCAGTATCAGGTGTATCTTGTACTCCCCCTGGACAGCAGCCACCATCCTCTACTTGCTGACTTCCAGAAGAACCTTCTGTTAAGGTAAGCTTGTCCATCTTCTCAATGAAGAGCTGCAAATACTTCTTGGCAATTCATTGTTAATGAGTCTAGCTTCATCAAAAACTACATGAACAGACTCTTCTACAACTTGAGTAATCAAGTTGTAGACCCTATAAGCCTTATTATTATTGTTGTACCCAACAAAGATCCCCTCTTGGGATTTGGAAGCAAACTTGGTTAGATAAGACTTACCATTATTAAGTATATAACACTTGCAACCAAAGATCCTGAAATAGGATAGATTTGGTTTTCTGCCCTTCACAATCTCATAGGGGGTCTTCTTGTGGCTCTTGGTGATAGTAGCCCTATTGATTACATGACATGCAGTATTAACTGCCTCAGCCCAGAAATATTCTGGGAGAGAAGTGTAACATCCCGCCTTTTATTGGGTCACCAGAGCCTTAGTGGGCCCAATAAAAGTGGCCCGAACCCTACCGATGACCCGGTGGGAAATAACCCTAAGCGGGAAATAGAGCTAGAGAACTCTGAATTGAGTTCTGTCAGTTCCTGTGGCCTCGTATAGTCAATACGAGCGCATCGGAACTCGTTCAGTTGGACTCTGAGGTCTAACGACAATTTTACACATTTCGACCATTTTAGCACGCTGCGACGCGCAAATTTCGGACTTTCGTCAAACGGACTCCGATTCAACCCCAGTCAGTGACGTAGACTCGTGTGGTCACTACGAAGTCAACGGAAGTCGTCCCGGTCAATTTCGATGACGATTGGTCAACCCGTGGTCAAATCAAGCATAGTGTGCACCGAAAAGCGTGCGCACACCAATTATGACACGACACCCGAACTTTGACCCAACCCCGACGACTTGGACCCACTTTGACTTTGACCAGCAAGGGGGACCCGCCTAGGGTTGACTTGGTCAAACCCTCATAAAAATCCACTTTTTGGATTTTTCTCCAAGTGAGGGGCCCACCTCCTCTCTAAAGAAGGATGGCCCATGCCCCCTAACTCTCCTTGGGCCCCCCAACCAGCAAGCAAGCCTAGGATAGGTGGAGGCCCACCCCACCCCTCTTCTCCTCCTTTTCCTCTCTCTTCCCAAAAGGCCCAAGCCCATAATGAGCTTACCATCCATTTCCCCACATGGGGAAAAGAGGAGAGGGCCTCCAGCTGTCCTTGGACAGCTGGAGGGTGGGGATTTAATCCCTCCATAAGGAGGGATTAATCCCACCTTGCCCAAAGGGAGGAAGCTCCCCCTCCCCAACCCTATAAAAGGACCCAACCCCCCTCTATTTCCCTCACAGCTCTCAGAGCATTCCCCTCCCCCTTCTCCCCCCCTCTGCCGGAGCTCTGGTGGCCGGAAAAAGCCAACCCAAGGAGCTCCTCCCCCTCCTCCACCACCTTGAGCCATGTCCGACCAAGCCGGTCCCTCCCGAGCCCACCAAGCTCAGGTGGAAGCCTTCTCCCTCCTCCTTCTCCATTTTGGACGTCTTGCATGGCGCTCCCGGCGGCCGGAGCGCCGCCGCCGTCACCCCCTCCCCTCCCGTCCATTTTTTAAAAAAAATGCTCCGGCGGCGGCCGGCGGCGGCAGGCCGCCGGACCACCGCCGGAGGGAGCGCCCACCACCGGAGGGTTGGCCGGTGGTGGAGCCACGGCCGGCCGGTGGCCGGACGGCGGCGGAGAAGCCCCGTAAGGGCGGCGGATTGATACAGCAGCGGGGTGGGGGGAGATGAACAGGAAAAACAAATTATATATATATATATATAATAATAATATATTATATATATATTATTATAATATTTATAATAAATATTATAATAGTAATATTGGTTTGATTTTTAAGAGACTAAAATAGGCTCCTAGGGAGAAAGGTTTGATCATGAAAAATGTCCCCTTTGTTAAGGGCTTCCTCCACAAAACTTTTGAGAATTTTTGGTGTTGATTTGGTATTTTTAAAAGCCCAATTAAACTTTATTTGGCCAAATTAAAGGGCCAAAACTCTTTGAAAAATTATGAAGATTTTTTCTATGCTCAGTTTATATCCATATAAGGGTTGTATCAAAATTTGAGCTCATGGGGATAAGTTTTGATATTTTTCCCAAAATATGGAAGCCTAGGACCGCGCTCGATATTATTACGCTCGTTTTCTTCGAAAGTGAAAATTGGAGCGCGCGACCATTCTCTCTAATTTGAATAATAAATTCAAATTGTCTTATCGACGAGAGTGGCTGAGGCAAGTGACCAAGTTCCGGGTGTTTTGAAACCGTCGAGCGCCTCGACTCTCGGGTGATTTGGGCACGCTCGGAAGTGAGAGTACGAGTAGTGAGTTGCATATTATTCTCGACGAATAATGAAAGTATAACTCCTGATAAGCCTCAATCCGATTAAGCCGTGGATAATAAGGCGCAACCAACTCATAATCGGATCTTAATAAAGGTGTAACCCAAGGAAACCTTATTAAAAAATGGAGATGGAACTGAATCTCTCCGGGATGGAGATGGAACTGAATCTCTCCTGGATGGAGATGGAACTGAATGTGACTCCTGGATGGAGATGAAACTGAATCTCTCCGGGATGGAGATGGAACTAAATCTCTCCTGGCTGTAGATGGAACTGAATCTCTCCTGAGAACGGAGATGGAACTGAAGCCTCCTGTATGGAGTGATTGGACTACTAACCATTTTCTTTATGATTATTCCAGTTTTGCACTGGTCCAGTTCCTTTATTCTTTTCAGTTCAGTACTTTCAATTCAGTACTACTCCAGTTTCGTACTGGTCAAGATTATTTCATTACTTTCAGTACTACTCCAGTCTCGTACTGGTCAAGCTTATTTCAATACTACTCCAGTCTTGTACTGATCACATTTCTTTCCAGCACTTTAAATAAGCAGCATAACCACCGCACTTGATCTTATCGCAATTTACTTTTATATTCCCGGGTCCTGCTCTGACGAGCAGTTGTTGCTTAGGTTGAGCCTTAGTTAGGGATAACCAGAGTTGAGGTAATCCTCCAGGTCTAGCCCCAAATAAAGCGCTCCCATGCTCCTTGTCGAAAGTAGAGCAAAGTGCCGATGCCCGAAGTGTAAGCCTAGTAAGGCAGGCCATCGTAGACCCAATGTTATATTGTTTGCAATTGTTTGATTGATTGTAAATTGCTTGCGGTGAAATGGTGGTGGGTCAGTCCCTTCCGCAGACCGTTCGTACCGGTGCGGCAAGGTTGACGACTCAAGGCGACAGGGAGATGAGTACCACGGGTGACCGGCCGTTATATTCCCTGTCGGGTTTTCCTCCGCTTGTCGGCCAAAATGATTCGCCGGATGTCGCTCACATCCAAGAGTACACAAGGTTGTACGTGAGGGCCTGGGGTTGTGCGGTACGATCACCCCCAGAAGTGGCAGGACTGGCCACTGTCACCGACGGCCACATCGGTGAGGCCCGCGGGGCTCGCTACCCTGCTGGAACAGAAGCGGTCCAAACTATGTCGACATAGGGTTTGTGTGCGCGGCTATGAATGCCTGCGGTTGGTGTGCGCGGCTATGAATGTCTGCAGTTTGTGTGCGCGGCTATGAATGCCTGCGGTTTGTGTGCGCGGCTATGAATGCCTGCGGTTTGTGTGCGCGGCTGTGAATGCCAGCGATAGAATTCAAGATATGAAAACCTGTTGTGCTGATGAGCTAGTAGAGCCTTGCTATAACCGTTTTATGTTATTGCTGCTTTTTCCGGTTATACTGCACTCTTTTATAATTGCTCCTAGTTGTTCATATATGAAATGTTGTGATAACCCTCTCTTGCTTCGGCTATTTACTTTTGTTGGGTGGGTGCGTGCTCGTCCCCAGGATGTGGATCCGGGGAGGAGATTTGTTTCCACTTAGCTCTGTGACTAACGGTTATTTGATTAACCATTCACAGGAGGTGGAGCACCGTAATGACCCGCTGCCGCAGGAGATTACGCCAGCAGCTAGGCCTACTCGAACAGATGCACCCCCGCCGTCTCCGGTGTTTAGAGACGTGAGTACCGTCGAGCAGTTTAGAAGAGAGAGTGTGTGAGAGACTTATGTAGTACATGTATAGCCCACGAGCTTTTATAAACGCATAAGGCTTCGGCCCTAGAACCTCTGTATTAATATGATATGTTATATATATATGTAGTGGTTTCCTGTTAATGCTTCCGCTATATTCTGATGGGTTGTCAATGTTATGATTCGAACCACTCAAGACGGCCATCTAGTGCTTGAATAGGGTGGATTGTTTCCCCTATGAGCCCCGGGTGGACGTCTTGGGCCAGTAGTACCCCTCCGGCCCGACCCGGGCAAAAGGTTGGGGGGGGGGTCCTACAAATGGATCAGAGCGATCACGATTCGTCCTTGTGGAGCAGTCTCAGGATCCCTCCGTCCCTCGCTTCGTTCTAGGTTCGGGACGAACCTTGCAGTGGAAGCCTGGTGGACCCTAGTGTAGAGGCTTAGGGATTCTAGACTGTGCGTTAGTACGCCCATACACCATTATTTTCCGCTTGGGTTGTCGCTTTTGCAAATTCCCTTACTTTTGCAAAATACTGACACTCTTTCATGTTACTTCTCCAGATACCGGAGTACAGTAACGGGGGATCCTCGTCTAGAGGATACGTTCCAGCCACCCCACCACCAGACCCGGTTGCTCCTGCAGTCGTACCGTTTGCCGAGTCAGATATAGGGCAGACACTGACGGCTATACTAGCGACTTTCCGAGATGCCCTGGCACAGCCACCGCGGGAGATGACCGCACCCACAGATTTGCTGACGACTTTTCGAGGACTGAGGCCTCCCCTTTTCAGGGGTACAGAGACGGCCATTCAGGTAGAGGAGTGGGTGGAGCGAGTGGAGGAGCTGTTGGTAGGGATGATGTGCCCAGTTGTGGCAGCAGTCTCTTTGGTGGTGACCCTCTTGGAGGGATATGCGAGGGATTGGTGGAGAGCGTCTAGTCACTCTACCTTCCGAGGACGGCCGATGAGCACGATCCTTTGGGGGGAGTTCTCCGTGGCTCTGCTAGAATTTTTCATCACAGATGCAGACCGAGCCGCGCTGCAAGAGAGGTTCCTGCTCATTCGACAGGGCAACAGTACTGTGGCAGAGTATGAGAGAGAGTTCATACACCTGGCACGCTTCGCCGGGAATCTGGCTGCCTCCGACAGGGATAGGGCTTCTCGGTTCTACCGAGGACTACGAGACGACCTGAGGCAGGCCTTGATTATGCTCTCTCAGGCCACCTTCCACACCATAGCCACCCATGCGGCAGCTCTAGAGTTGGACCAGCAGATGGTGGCTCAGCGGCGCAGAGGTCAAGTAGAGCTTCCTCGAGACCAGAGGCGAGACGTTGGAGTCGCTCCCCATAGACAGGATAGAGAGAGCAGACAGCGACGCCGCAGGCTGCCTTATAGGCGCCCACCAGCACCCCCAGCTGCACAGCAAGACAGTAGACCAGCTCCAGCTCCACAGCCCCCACTAGTGGCCCGACGAGATGTTCCCTTCGCAGGGAACTGCTTCTTGTGTCAGCAGCCGGGACATATGAGGGCCTTCTGCCCTCAGGCGATAGGGAGACCAGGACTAGGAGCAGTCCAGGGTGGACAGCCGGCACGGGGACAGGGTCAAAGAGGCCGTAGAGGCCGAGCTGGCAGGAGAGGCCAGCAGGGCCGAGCAGCTCCCCAGGAGGCCTATGCACTGGACCTGCAGCATGGACCAGCCCCTGACGTAGTCATAGGTATATATCTTAGGCGATAGAAGATATCAGATGTTCCACTATTGTTGTATATTTCATATATATATATATATGTATATTAGTTGGATGATATATATCTATATGTTTTCCTATGACATCAGGAATCTTGTTGGTAGAAGGTCACCCTGCCAAAACCCTTTTTGACACAGGAGCGACTCATTCTTTCGTCTCCCACGATTTCATCGCAACAAAGGGAAATGTTATTCGCTCAACCGGACTGTCTATATAAATCCGTTTACCAGACGGGTCGGATATGACATCCACCGAAAAGTGTTCGTTCCAGGCTACGCTAGGAGAGGTAGAGTTTGAAATCTACGCAACCATCCTAGCTATAACTAGGTTTGACATAATTCTGGGAATGGACTGGCTGGCCGAGCACCAAGCCCAGATAAACTGTTCCACGCGAGAAGTCCGGCTACAGAATCCAAATGGCCAGAGCGTCGCGTTGACAGGTGTGCCATCTGTCTCTCGTATTATCTTGACTTCTACACAGATGGTGAAGTCAGTCCGTCAGAAGGATGAAGTATTCCTTATTTATTTTGAGATGGAAGATAAGACCCAGGTGCTCGCCAAGGTCCCAGTAGTCCGAGACTTTCCAGATATCTTCCCTGAGTCCCTCCCGGGATTGCCACCTCAGCGAGAGGTCGACTTCCAGATCGAGCTCGTGTCCGGAGCACAGCCAGTATCGCGAGCCCCCTACCGGATGGCCCCAAGGGAGCTGACTGAACTAAAGATCCAGCTACAAGAACTAATAGATGCTGGATTCGTCCGTCCAAGTTCCTCGCCCTGGGGAGCCCCGGTACTTTTCGTCAAGAAGAAGGACGGGACTCTGCGACTGTGCATCGACTATAGGGAGCTAAATAAGCTTACTGTACGCAACACGTATCCCCTTCCTAGGATCGACGAACTGTTCGATCAGTTACAAGGTGCTTCGGTTTTCTCCAAAATGGACCTGAGGTCCGGCTATTATCAGCTTCGGATCCGAGAGGAAGATATTCCTAAGACTACCTTCAGCTCCCGATACGGTCTTTACGAGTTCCTAGTGATGCCCTTCGGGCTCACCAACGCTCCCTCCGCCTTCATGGCCCTGATGAATAGAGTCTTCGAACCCTTCTTGGATCACTTTGTCATCGTCTTTATAGACGATATCCTAATCTACTCGAAGACCAAGACGGACCATACCCGGCACCTGCAGATGGTTCTATTAAAGCTCCGGGAGCACTCTCTCTTCGCCAAGTTCAGTAAGTGCGAATTTTGGCTAGAAGAAGTTGGATTCTTGGGCCACACGATAAACAAGGAAGGAGTGGCAGTGGACCAAGCCAAGATCCAGGCAGTACAAAATTGGCCGCCACTCAGGACGGCTGCGGATATCCGAAGTTTCCTCGGCCTTGCCGGATACTACAGGAAGTTTGTCGAGGGATTTTCCAAGATTGCCCTACCCCTGACTGCTCTCACCAAGAAGGACGCCGTATTTCGATGGACGCCGGAGTGCGAGGCTGCGTTCAACGAACTGAAGAAGCGTCTGATTTCCGCGCCAATCCTTGCGATTCCTTCAGGGACCGAGGGATTTCAAATCTACACTGATGTCTCCCTGAAAGGATTGGGAGCAGTCCTAATGCAGCATGGTAAGGTAGTGGCCTACGCTTCGCGGCAATTAAAGCCGCATGAATTAAACTACGCAGCACACGATTTAGAGTTGGGCGCCGTCGTCTTCGCCCTTAAAATCTGGAGGCATTATCTGTACGGAGTAAAATGTGAGATCTTCTCCGACCACAAGAGCCTCAAGTATATTTTCACGCAGAAAGAGCTGAATCTCCGGCAGCGCCGATGGTTGGAATTCTTATGCGATTACGACTTCACTCTCCAGTATCACCCCGGGAAGGCTAATAGAGTCGCTGACGCCTTGAGCCGCCAGCATGCGATAGTCGGGAGTTGGATGGAGCAGATCCCTAAGGAACTTTTCCAGTCTTTGATAGACTTGGAGATTACCCTGGTTGCCCGAAGAGATCCGGAAGAGTACTATTCTCAGCTGTATTGGATGGAGATCCAATGCGATATCCGGGACCGGATACGAGAAGCCCAGAAGATCGACCCAGAGGTAATGTCGATCATCCGATCTCTGCAAAGAGGGGCACAGGAGGATTATAACTTGCATGATGGGATTCTACAATTCAAGCATCGCATATTTATTCCCGCTACTGGAGGGATTCGTGGGGAAATTCTGCAAGAGGCCCATCAGTCGAGGTACTCGATTCACCCTGGCGTGGTTAAGATGTACGTGGACTTGCGTAGGACCATTTACTGGCCCGGAATGAAGAGAGATGTCACCGACTTCGTGGCCCGGTGCCAGACCTGTCAGAAGGTCAAAGCTGAATGTCGCAGTCCAGGAGGCCTATTGCAGCCCCTGCCGATACCAGAATGGAAGTTCGAAGACATCTCCATGGACTTCGTCCACGGCCTACCTCGATCCCGTGCTGGGAATGACTCAATATGGGTGGTCGTAGATCGACTCACCAAGGTAGCGCGGTTCATTCCAAACCGACAGGGTGACAGAGTAGATATCCTGGCCAGGATGTTCATAGAACAAATGGTACGATTTCACGGAGTACCAAAGACCATCGTGTCTGATCGTGACGGTCGTTTCACATCTAAGGAATGGAGGCGGGTGCAGGCATATTTGGGAACCAAGTTGGCCTTCAGCACTGCCTTCCACCCGCAGACAGACGGACAGACGGAGAGGACAAACCGGACGATGGAGGATCTTCTTCGACTGTGCATAGTGGAGCACAATGATCCGTGGGAGCAGCTGTTGCCGTTAGTCGAATTTTCGTACAATAACAGCTACCATGCTAGTATTAAGATGGCTCCGTACGAGGCATTGTATGGAATGCGTTGCCGAACACCGTTGACTTGGGCTCAGGAAGAGGACCCGGAAGCCTTGGGAGTGGCTTACATCGATGACACTACGACAGCGATACGGCTGATTCAGGAGCGAATGCGGGAAGCGCAGAGCCGGCAGGCTAAGTACTATGATGCGCGACACCGACCGGTGGAGTTCAGCGTGGGGGAAATGGTGTTTCTGAAAATAAAACCCATGTATGGTGTCTCCCGGTTGAGGAAGCAGAAAAAGTTAGATCCCCGCTTCTTGGGCCCCTATCCGGTGATAGAGCGTGTTGGCCCCGTCGCCTATCGTTTAGCCTTACCCCCAGAGTTGGGGAATCTTCATAATGTGTTTCATGTCTCTTCCTTGAGACGAGTCCTCCGGCAACCAGAGCAGTACCTTCCTACCCCTCCGGCGCAACTACTGTCAGATAGATCCGTCCGGCTCGAACCCGTCAGAGTAATAGATTACAAGGTGAAGACACTACGGAACAAAATCATTCCGATGGTTAAGGTGCTATGGTCAAACTGTGGACGAGAAGAGTTCACATGGGAACCTGAAGCACTCCTCCGAGAAAAGCACTCAGAGCTCTTTCCCCAGGTATGTTACTTTTTCCCCCTACTTCAAGCAAATTTTCGGGGACGAAAATCCTTTTATTTTTATTGGATTGTAACATCCCGCCTTTTATTGGGTCACCAGAGCCTTAGTGGGCCCAATAAAAGTGGCCCGAACCCTACCGATGACCCGGTGGGAAATAACCCTAAGCGGGAAATAGAGCTAGAGAACTCTGAATTGAGTTCTGTCAGTTCCTGTGGCCTCGTATAGTCAATACGAGCGCATCGGAACTCGTTCAGTTGGACTCCGAGGTCTAACGACAATTTTACACATTTCGACCATTTTAGCACGCTGCGACGCGCAAATTTCGGACTTTCGTCAAACGGACTCCGATTCAACCCCAGTCAGTGGCGTAGACTCGTGTGGTCACTACGAAGTCAACGGAAGTCGTCCCGGTCAATTTCGATGACGATTGGTCAACCCGTGGTCAAATCAAGCATAGTTGTGCACCGAAAAGCGTGCGCACACCAATTATGACACGACACCCGAACTTTGACCCGACCCCGACGACTTGGACCCACTTTGACTTTGACCAGCAAGGGGGACCCGCCTAGGGTTGACTTGGTCAAACCCTCATAAAAATCCACTTTTTGGATTTTTCTCCAAGTGAGGGGCCCACCTCCTCTCCAAAGAAGGATGGCCCATGCCCCCTAACTCTCCTTGGGCCCCCCAACCAGCAAGCAAGCCTAGGATAGGTGGAGGCCCACCCCACCCCTCTTCTCCTCCTTTTCCTCTCTCTTCCCAAAAGGCCCAAGCCCATAATGAGCTTACCATCCATTTCCCCACATGGGGAAAAGAGGAGAGGGCCTCCAGCTGTCCTTGGACAGCTGGAGGGTGGGGATTTAATCCCTCCATAAGGAGAGATTAATCTCACCTTGCCCAAAGGGAGGAAGCTCCCCCTCCCCAACCCTATAAAAGGACCCAACCCCCCTCTATTTCCCTCACAGCTCTCAGAGCATTCCCCTCCCCCTTCTCCCCCCCCCCCCCTCTGCCGGAGCTCTGGTGGCCGGAAAAAGGCAACCCAAGGAGCTCCTCCCCCTCCTCCACCACCTTGAGCCATGTCCGACCAAGCCGGTCCCTCCCGAGCCCACCAAGCTCAGGTGGAAGCCTTCTCCCTCCTCCTTCTCCATTTTGGACGTCTTGCATGGCGCTCCCGGCGGCCGGAGCGCCGCCGCCGTCACCCCCTCCCCTCCCGTCCATTTTTTAAAAAAAATGCTCCGGCGGCGGCCGGCGGCGGCAGGCCGCCGGACCACCGCCGGAGGGAGCGCCCACCACCGGCGGGTTGGCCGGTGGTGGAGCCACGGCCGGCCGGTTGCCGGACGGCGGCGGAGAAGCCCCGTAAGGGCGGCGGATTGATACAGCAGCGGGGTGGGGGGAGATGAACAGGAAAAACAAATTATATATATATATATATATAATAATAATATATTATATATATATTATTATAATATTTATAATAAATATTATAATAGTAATATTGGTTTGATTTTTAAGAGACTAAAATAGGCTCCTAGGGAGAAAGGTTTGATCATGAAAAATGTCCCCTTTGTTAAGGGCTTCCTCCACAAAAATTTTGAGAATTTTTGGTGTTGATTTGGTATTTTTAAAAGCCCAATTAAACTTTATTTGGCCAAATTAAAGGGCCAAAACTCTTTGAAAAATTATGAAGATTTTTTTTATGCTCAGTTTATATCCATATAAGGGTTGTATCAAAATTTGAGCTCATGGGGATAAGTTTTGATATTTTTCCCAAAATATGGAAGCCTAGGACCGCGCTCGATATTATTACGCTCGTTTTCTTCGAAAGTGAAAATTGGAGCGCGCGACCATTCTCTCTAATTTGAATAATAAATTCAAATTGTCTTATCGACGAGAGTGGCTGAGGCAAGTGACCAAGCTCCGGGTGTTTTGAAACCGTCGAGCGCCTCGACTCTCGGGTGATTTGGGCACGCTCGGAAGTGAGAGTACGAGTAGTGAGTTGCATATTATTCTCGACGAATAATGAAAGTATAACTCCTGATAAGCCTCAATCCGATTAAGCCATGGATAATAAGGCGCAACCAACTCATAATCGAATCTTAATAAAGGTGTAACCCAAGGAAACCTTATTAAAAAATGGAGATAGAACTGAATCTCTCCGGGATGGAGATGGAACTGAATCTCTCCTGGATGGAGATGGAACTGAATGTGACTCCTGGATGGAGATGAAACTGAATCTCTCCGGGATGGAGATGGAACTAAATCTCTCCTGGCTGTAGATGGAACTGAATCTCTCCTGAGAACGGAGATGGAACTGAAGCCTCCTGTATGGAGTGATTGGACTACTAACCATTTTCTTTATGATTATTCCAGTTTTGCACTGGTCCAGTTCCTTTATTCTTTTCAGTTCAGTACTTTCAATTCAGTACTACTCCAGTCTCGTACTGGTCAAGATTATTTCATTACTTTCAGTACTACTCCAGTCTCGTACTGGTCAAGCTTATTTCAATACTACTTCAGTCTTGTACTGATCACATTTCTTTCCAGCACTTTAAATAAGCAGCATAACCACCGCACTTGATCTTATCGCAATTTACTTTTATATTCCCGGGTCCTGCTCTGACGAGCAGTTGTTGCTTAGGTTGAGCCTTAGTTAGGGATAACCAGAGTTGAGGTAGTCCTCCAGGTCTAGCCCCAAATAAAGCGCTCCCACGCTCCTTGTCGAAAGTAGAGCAAAGTGCCGATGCCCGAAGTGTAAGCCTAGTAAGGCAGGCCATCGTAGACCCAATGTTATATTGTTTGCAATTGTTTGATTGATTGTAAATTGCTTGCGGTGAAATGGTGGTGGGTCAGTCCCTTCCGCAGACCGTTCGTACCGGTGCGGCAAGGTTGACGACTCAAGGCGACAGGGAGATGAGTACCACGGGTGACCGGCCGTTATATTCCCCGTCGGGTTTTCCTCCGCTGGTCGGCCAAAATGATTCGCCGGATGTCGCTCACATCCAAGAGTACACAAGGTTGTACGTGAGGGCCTGGGGTTGTGCGGTACGATCACCCCCAGAAGTGGCAGGACTGGCCACTGTCACCGACGGCCACATCGGTGAGGCCCGCGGGGCTCGCTACCCTGCTGGAACAGAAGCGGTCCAAACTATGTCGACATAGGGTTTGTGTGCGCAGCTATGAATGCCTGCAGTTGGTGTGCGCGGCTATGAATGTGTGCGGTTTGTGTGCGCGGCTATGAATGCCTGCGGTTTGTGTGCGCGGCTATGAATGCCTGCGGTTTGTGTGCGCGGCTGTGAATGCCAGCGATAGAATTCAAGATATGAAAACCTGTTGTGCTGATGAGCTAGTAGAGCCTTGCTATAACCGTTTTATGTTATTGCTGCTTTTTCCGGTTATACTGCATTCTTTTATAATTGCTCCTAGTTGTTCATATATGAAATGTTGTGATAACCCTCTCTTGCTTCGGCTATTTACTTTTGTTGGGTGGGTGCGTGCTCGTCCCCAGGATGTGGATCCGGGGAGGAGATTTGTTTCCACTTAGCTCTGTGACTAACGGTTATTTGATTAACATTCACAGGAGGTGGAGCACCGTAATGACCCGCTGCCGCAGGAGATTACGCCAGCAGCTAGGCCTACTCGAACAGATGCACCCCCGCCGTCTCCGGTGTTTAGAGACGTGAGTACCGTCGAGCAGTTTAGAAGAGAGAGTGTGTGAGAGACTTATGTAGTACATGTATAGCCCACGAGCTTTTATAAACGCATAAGGCTTTGGCCCTAGAACCTCTGTATTAATATGATATGTTATATATATATGTAGTGGTTTCCTGTTAATGCTTCCGCTATATTCTGATGGGTTGTGAATGTTATGATTCGAACCACTCAAGACGGCCATCTAGTGCTTGAATAGGGTGGATTGTTTCCCCTATGAGCCCCGGGTGGACGTCTTGGGCCAGTAGTACCCCTCCGGCCCGACCCGGGCAAAAGGTTGGGGGGGGTCCTACAAGAAGTGTCACTCAATAGCGTTCTACCAGCCTCTATCAAGGTTTTATTTTTCCTTTCAGCAATACCATTTTGTTGAGGTGTTCATGGTGAGGAAAATTCCTGAAAAATTCCAAACTCTTCACACAGTTTTGTCATACTTTTAGACTGAAATTCAGTACCATGGTCACTTCTGATTTTGACCACTGTACTGTCCAATTCATTCTGAATTTGTTTAATAAAACTATACAAGATACTTGGAGTTTCAGATTTTTGCCTTAGGAAGAACACCCAGGAATACCTTGAGTAGTCATCTACAACCACAAATGTGTAGACCTTCCTACCTAGGCTATGAACTGGCATAAGACCAAAACGATCCATATGCAAGAGGTATAGACACCTCACAGAATCCTTGTTATCAAGGCTATGAAAGGTGGATTTGGTCTGCTTGCCCTTTTGACAAGCTGAGCATATCCCATCCTTTATACACTTAACCTAAGGACCATTCCTCACTAACTCTTTGCTAAAGAGTTGACCAATTGTCTTATAGCTAAGATGAGCCAGCCTCTTATGTCATTTAACATAATGTGAGACTTTCTCATCAGCTATAAGACAAATAGGAGAAACATTATTCTCACACATAAAGTCTAGACAATAGACATTTCTCTTTCTATATCCTGTCAGAATGATCTGTTGATCACATGACCTTTTGATATGACAACCATCCTTAACAAATGAGATGTCATATCCTAAATCACTCAGCTGACTTATGCTAATGAGGTTATGTTTCAAACTCTTTACATAAGCCACTTGAGTAATTATAATTTGGTTACTAGAAATGTTACCAAAGCCTTTGATGATTCCTTTTTCTGAACCACCAAATGTAACCTTAGGCCCATCTTTGATAGATGTATAATCCTTCAGCAACCCCCTAGTTCCAGTCATGTGCCTGGAGCATCCACTGTCCAAGTACCATATAGGGGCATGGCCACTTGGACTCACCTGCAAAATAGATTACTTAACCTTAGAACCCAAATAACTCTTGGGTCCTTGGTGCAAGTTAGTCTGATTTTTAACAAAACTACATGTAGCTCTTCTAGCAGGCAGTTTGCTACTCTCCTTGACACTTGAACTGTGCCAACAGTCTATGGCAAAGTGGCCTATGTTGCCACAACACCAGCACTCAAACCTGTTGTACCTTTGTTTAGGTACAACCCTGGCTGGATTTTCTACTGCAGCCTTCTTATTTAGTGCTGGGGCTTTGCCCTCAGATTTGGACTTTACTGTCCAGGCAGGTTTTGTAAACTCCATTCCAGTTTTACCCTTATGAGGTACAAACTCATCTATCAAAGGTAAAACAGATTTTGGTTTAGAAAAACTTGCTACAATCTCTCTCTCCTTCTGAAGTCTAGCCTACAGATTTCTAATTTGATCATTCTTAAATGTAATAGTACCCATCTGAATAACTGTAATGTTCTTCAGCCTGGCTATTTCATTCAATTTCTGATCAAACAACTTGTCTGAATCTGCAGCAGCCAACTTAAGACTAGCAACCTCCTTTGCCTGAGTTTTGGCCAAGGTTTTGCTTTTCTTCAAGACCTGCAACAAGTCCCTATATTCATCAATTAACTGATGAATATCACCTTCAGATTCAGACTCACCCACATCACTTGATGCAGATGTATCTGATTCTGACTCAGTACTAGAAATTGAACTAGAAGAACAACTTTAAACCTTACTTGGTCCAGGCTGATCCTGAATTTTGTCTCCTTCAGATAAGGTCATCAGCCCTTTGCACTGATTGTCCTCATGCTCATAAATTGAATTCATTAACTGCATGAACTTATCTTCCTCCTCTTCAGCAAACAATCCAATATAGGCTTCAGCTTCTGAATCTGTTTCTGAAGATGACTGATCAGTCAAATTTTTGTCTTTCTTAGCAACAAAGGTCTTTTCCTTTTTACCCTTAAACTGTGTCTTCTTTCTATCAGTTGACTCTTTCATCTTTTCAGGATAGTCAGCCACTACATGTCCCTATCTATTACAACAATAGCATACAATATTTGAGGATGTAGTTTTACTTGGCTTGGACTTTCTTCTGTCATTCCTTGATGATTTCCTGTTCTGATAGTAGTCATCTTTTGTCTGTGAAGTGGATGGCTTAGACCTCCACTGCTTCTTCTTCAGAAACTTTTGAAAATGTCTTGTAAAAGCAGCAAAATCTTCATCACTTTCACTGCTATCTGAATTCTTGCTTTTTGACTCATCTGTCTCAGCCTCAGCAACTTTTTGAGGTGGAGATGGAGACTTGCTTTTATATTTCCTAGTGGCTTCAGTCTTGAAGGCCACAGATCTTTCCTTGTGCTCCACTCTAGTAGTCTTCTCTTCCTCTTTTCTTGCCATTAACTGCATCTCATAAGATAACAGTTTTCCAAACAATGTTGGAGGAGGTATATCAGCTAGTTTGGCCACCTCACTAATGGCACAAATCTTGGTATCCCAGTCCTTAGTCAGGGATCTTAAAAACTTGTCATTCAGCTCATAGTTGCTGAATTCTCTTCCATAGGACATCAATTCATTTACTATCCTATAGAATTTCTTGTAGCATTCAGTAATGCTATTAGACTTTCCTTGTCTGAAGCTTTCATACTCCTGATTTAACAAGGACTTCATGTCTTGTCTAACTTCTTCAGACCCTTCCATATAGACTATCAAAGTATCCACATTTCCTTTGAAGTCTTGCAATGAATCAAATTCTGAAATGTTGCATCATCAATTGCACTAATAATAATATTCTGGGCCCTCTTGTCCATAGTGGCCAGAATAATTTCATATTTAGTCATTTCTGAATAGTCTTTGGGAGTTCTATGATTTGCATCCAGAATAGATACTTTCATTGGCATATATGGCTCTTCTTTGATTGTAATGTATATTCTTGGGTCAGAGGCTTCCATAAAAAGTCTAACCCTTTCTTTCCAAATGCCAAATATCTCTTTTCTACAGATTGGCAATTTCATGGACCCCAGCTCTTTGTGATTCTCACTAGAACCCATTTTCTTGAATCTTGATTATTCTGAATCTGCCTAGGATCTTACTCAGACTGTTATGTCCCTTTTTGAGCAACCTCCCTCTGATACCACTTGAGAGTAATAGTGCATAATCACCTAGAGGGGGGTGAATAGGTAACCTATATCTTTTTAACTTTAAAGGCAGAAATACAGTACAGTAATTGCAATTCTACAATTATCACAACACAGCAACCATACAATCTTACATTCACAGAGTGCAGACAGGATTTATAGTGGTTCCCCAAGGTCTGGGTACATCCACTTTCCTCCTTCGCCTATCTAGTAATTCAGAACCCCAAACAGGTTCCTACAACTCAGAGTGACCCCAGTCCTACAACTTAGGCACAAAGCCTTACCACTCAGTTTTCACCAAGACCTACTCTCAGGCTAAACAGCCCTACCTCAGCCTTTAATCAAGGTCTACACTCAGAGAATAGAATCTCCTACACTCAGGCACAAAAGCCCTACCTCAGCCTTTATAGTTTAGGCTTACAACTCAGATCTATACAAGATCCTATAGAAAATAAAGTTTACAAAGTATTTAAACACAACTCTGAAAGAGAGAGATGAGTTGACTGGCTTCTTGATGAGTTCTTGGAAGAACTAGGCAGAGATCAACCACCCTTGGCTTTCTTCAAAGCTTCTTGAATTAGAACACAGTAGGGTTGAATCTCCTGTGTAGAGGATCTTCAATCAACTGCTGTCTTGTGAATCAGATCTCAATCTGAATCTTACTTATCAGCCTGGTTCAACAGTTGTTCTTCTTATAAGGAGCTCTCTCTCTCCTACTTCTTAGATCTTTTGTTGAAGGTCTTCTACTTTTTGTGTTGTTGTTAGATCTCTTGATTGATTGTTGTCAATCTGTTCATCTCTTCTTCTGTTGAAGGAGAAAAGCCTTTATATAGGCTTTCTCCATGGTGACCGGCTGATCCGGTTTATAACAACCTTCTGATGGCTCTGACAGTTGCAGTTGACCGGTTGAAATGGCAGCTGTCAAGTCATCCAGTCACTTCTTGAAATCTCTGTCACTGTCTGAAAGTGTCGAGACAGATAGTCTTTATGTGTTGACACAAATAGACCAAGTGTCGACACAAGTGGACTAAGTGTCGACACTAGCCTTGATGGCGTCGACACAACTCCTTGTGTTGTTGTAACAGCTTCTCGACACTTCTTCTTCAGAATGTATCGACGCTGATTCTGTGTGTCGATACAAGCCTTCTGTAGAATGTGTCGACACTGATTGAGTGTGTCGACACAAGTACTAAATCTTCAATACTTAGTTGATTTCTGGTGTGTGTCGACACAACTCCTTTGTGTCGACACTTGTTAAGTGTCGACACATCTCCTTTGTGTCGACACATGTCTTTATGTGTTGAAACTTTGCTGAGTGTCGACACATCTCCTTTGTGTCAACACATGCCTTCATGTGTTGAAACTTTGCTGAGTGTCGACACATCTCCTTTGTGTCGACACATGTACTTTAACTTTGTTGAAGTTTGCTGAGTGTAGACACAACCTCCTAGTGTCGACACTTTTGATATCGACAAAGTTTCTCTGGGTGTAGACACTGCTTCTAAGTGTCGACACTGATTATGTAGACAATTCTACATTGTGTGTCGTCACTGCCTGTATGTGTCGACACTTTTCTTCTGGTGTCGACTCTGCCTTCCTGGTGTCGACACAATTACTCCAAGTGTCGACACAGCTTCTCTAGGTGTCGACACAAGCCTTCTTAAGTGTCGACACTTCACCTCTAGGTGTCGACAAATGGACTTAGAAACTTTTATGCTTTTCCTGCAATTACTTAACCTGCACACATAAACTCAAAGCACATCAAATACACCTTGATGTATATCATTGAGTAGGGTGAGGCTTCTTCAAATCAGGTACATATATTCCAATGTACCCAACAGGTTAGGCATGGGGTGGGTTTTAGGGAAATTAGCTAGGTTTGACCCTAGGTAGTGTGTTGTAGCCATGTGGGCCCACAATAGGACCAAGTCAAACTAGGTCAAACTGGCCTAAATAAGGACCCTAGCCACACCATGACCCCACCACATTGCCCTAACCCTAAAAACAATCTAAGTGGAACCTAGGGCATGTCACTAGGTCAACACTTTGACACCAGTTGACCAAGGTCAACCTTAGGCCTAATTTGGTCAAACCCACACTCATAAGCCCAAATTAGCCTTAGTAGGACACCCCCTTGACCCAACCCAAGTTGGGTGGTGCCACTAAGCTCATGACCATCAAATGGGGTCAGCCCACTCATCATGTTGACTAAGTCAACTATCCAAGTCAACAAGTCAACTATTTGACCTAAAAGAGGGAAATGAAGACCAAGCTCACTCTCCTTGGACCAAGCCCACCAAATTTGGCCCATGGCCAGCCCAAGTGAACAAGACCAGCCCTACCCCTCTGAATTAGGAGAGAGAGTGCATGCAAAGGGGTAGAAATGAGATTTAAAGAGGAATAGGAGAGAGAAATGGGGATGAAGAGAAAGGGTGGCCACATGGCCACCCCTTCAGCTGCAATCCTCTGCCCAACACCTACTGGCCAGCCTCCCCTGATTATTCTAGGGTAATTTGGTAGCATGCTGACCACTTGGCACCCTTGGTGACACAACCAAAGCCCAAACCGAGCTCACATAGATAGTATCTCCCTATACAGCCATCCTCAGCTCAAACCGACTTCACCATTAGTTTCCGAAGGTGGAAAGGAGTGGAATTCGATAGCTGGATCAAAGCTTTTGGTGGAGAATCAAGAAATCGGGGAGGAGCTCGCCGGCGCACTACCACCATGGCAAACCGCCGCCTGAACCGCCGCCAAGCCCCAATCCAGGTCCGTTTCGCCGCCCCTCTACCCGTACTAGAAGTCTAGATCCATTAAGGGAGATATCGGGCTCAATTGAGCCCGATGCCATGAGAGAAAAATGAGAAATTCCGGGCTTTTTCTTCTTGCTCGGGTTCGCCGGAGGAGCCAACTCCGGCGGCCCCACCGCCGGGAAACGTTAGCCCCCACCTTAGCGAAGGTGGTGGCGACATCCGCAGGCGGTGGTGGTGGCTCAGCTGGCCGGAAAAGGCCAGCAAAGTTGCTCCAGGTCGGCTCGATCTCAGTCGTTGGCTGGAGGTAGGAGATAACCCGATCCCGTCCGTTCTTGCTTTAGGATTCGTGAAGATGAAATAATATGATTTTAAATTTAAATATTATGAATAGTGTAATTCTGTCACATAACTTCAGTGACATTGCATGTCATATTTAGGCCCCTTAGAGGCATTCCCATAACATGGACCCTGAATGAAAAATGTAGCCTTACCTGTTAACTTTAATTTTACACCTTAATCATCAATTTTAGTCTAGTAGTCTGGCCTGTAGGGCATTTCTCCTAGGACTGGTCCTAGACAAGGGCAGAACTTCATTTGGATGCCCAAGTCAAACTAGTAATCAACATGGCCCCAAATTTTGGTTACATGCATGATTAGGGCATATATAGTCCCTTCAAAAGTTAGGAAGTTTTGGGATAACTTGTTCTATAGTTTTGGTCATAATATCAAAAATTAAATAAATGAAATATTTGGAGTTATATGCCTCCAAATGGCCCCAAGTCTTGGTGGTAGGTCCTTGGGGACATCATTGGTGCATGATAAAAATTTCAGCACATTTGGATCACTGCATGTTGGGGTAATCCACTTGCATGTGTTGGTTTATGTATTGTCTTGGTGTGCCAATAGCAATAATTTAAATATTGTGCATTCAGCCTAATTGAGGCATTCAAAAATCCTGGATTTTATTCCAGTGGTTCATTAGGGTAAAGTTCACCCCTCAGATTAATTATGGGATTTTTGGAATCAAAAATCCCATTTATTGGAATTTTTAAAAATATAGCTCCTTTTGAAAATAAATTGGAAAAATAGGTTTTTCTCAAGTAAAAGTCCCCAACTTTGCCAAGTTAAAAATAAGGTTATATTTGACTTAGGAAAATTTGATCTTTCTGTTTGAAGAACTTCTGGAGTAAAATACCATGAAATGACCATTTTACCCTTATTGCATTTATTCTTGAATTGATGAAAATACACCTCAGAAATATTTGGAAATATTTCTAGTGTTGTATTATTGTATTATTAGTCTTGAATTATTATTTCAGAATTTATGGATGTACTGATAATTTTTAAATTAATATAATGGCATTTTGGTAAATATTTAAGAATGGGATTTGTTAGGCCATTACACTATAGAGGTTGATGAAACTCTATCAATAGTCTTAAATTAATGTCTTATATGTTCTGTAATTTTCCTGGAATTTTGGATTAGATATTCCTTATACTTCATTTGGAAAATGGAAATTATGTAGATTTGGTATTAAATAAGGAATTGGTATAAATAATCAAAGGCAAATTGTGAAACCCTGTAGACAGAAATATTTTAGCAATATACAACTCAAGAAAAATTACCTAGGTCAGTGGATTTTAAATTACACTACTTCATGTGTAAAGTGACCTAGGAATTAAATTAAAAGATTTAATTAGGGGATTAATTAACTAAGGAAAATTATGAGAATCCATATGATAGTTCCATTAGTCCATACCACCCTAGGATAAATAGTTAGGGTCAAGAGGCCCTAAGAATTGGAAGATTCCACTTTCGGGGTAATAATAGGACATGGTCTGCATATAGCATAAATAGGTCATGCTTTAGGGGATTACCAGAGAATTGATTATCGGAAAAATAAGGGAGTGCAATATGAATAATCCCTGGTGGGTAGTATTGTCTTAATGACGGGATTAAAAGTGCAAGTCTTTAGGTAGCAACCGGAGTGGAGGTCGACGGAAGACCGTCGGTTTCCCGGTAATATCTTAAATCGCTAGGATCGTTCCAGAGCAACAATGAGAGCTAGGGTGAAATATGGGTAGTCATCAACTAAAGTAAATATCCTTGCGAAAGGGAACTTTGGGCGTAATCTCATCGTAGTTCCTAGTGCCCCCGAGAGCCCTTCACCGGGTATACCCTGGGCAGTACTGGGATTAACCTTAAATCACTAAGTATAATAACCCGTAGATAAGACTAGTCTAATAGGTTAGGACATTTATTGTACCTTCTAACCCGTGAAGGGTTGGAGAGATTCATGATATATGCTCACCCGTGTAGGGTTTGAGGGGATTGGTATAAGGCACTACTGTGCGTTCTCACCCGTGTTGGGTTTGAGGGTTTTAGGACGGGTTTGGTTCTGCGAGCGGAAGGCTCGGAATGAAATACTTGCGTGTGCATAAATATAGTGGAAGGGCATGCGGTACTGGCCATTCATCACACCGATGGCAGTACGGTGCACCAGGCGGTTGTGAGGGTTAGAGGGGCCAGTGGGTTGTTTTACACTGCGGTCTGGAGGGCGATCCCCGATAACGCACATCCGACACAACAAGACTGACGGGTTGTCAGCAAAGTACGTATGCAAGACTCTAGAGTGCACCTTGGACGTGTACAAAGGCGTATGAGAAGGGTCTAAGGTTTGGTAGTGTGCATACCGGCCTAGAAGTGGAGACGCCCGCTCCGCTGCTGTCGTAGCCACAGCGGTGGTACCCGAAAGTGATGCTAGCTCTCAAAAAGTGGGAACTAAAGGTCTGTGATCACAGAGTCGTTGTGTGTGAGTTGCACTTGCCAGAGCATAAAATTACATCATAACATTCATTCATAATAGGTCATACGCTTCATAGATCCTTAACATATAAACTAGTATGTGCTCTTTTATATGATAAGTTAAATTTCCTGGAAATCCTAACTTATATATTTGTATGGGCATTTATATAAGTTAGGGTACTTTTGTGATGGTAGTATAGTGGTAGAATAGTTTTATTTACATGCTCTTACTTTTTGTTCTTTACCTCCTTTACTAGTACTGTTTTTTCTTTACTGGTACTATATACTTAGAACTGTTAGAGTAGAATTTATTATATCCATTATAACTGCTAGTTAGATCTTGTCACCTGTTTCCACCTTTGCTACCCCTTGTTGTCCTCTGCTTCGTCCTCCCGCTCGGTGCCTAGGAGCTGCGGGGCGAGGTGCGGAGGAAACGACTTAGTCTTTTTGACTAATGGTCGGTGACCATACTATTTTTAGGAGCCCGTGTAGATGGAGCACCAGCACGTCGAGGAGGCAGGACTTGAGGAGCAGATACCGCTACAGCAGGCTACTACCACTACTGTGCGTCCTCAGGTGGGACGAGTTCTGATGTATTAGTGTAGCTTCCGCTTTTATTTTGAGAGAGAGAGTTGATTTGATGTACTGGGCATAAGCCCTTATTACTCTTTCACTTGTACTCTTTTGTGGACTATATTGATGTACTTTTCATTTCATTCATATGATATGTACTATGTGACTTGTGGACTAGTGGATTGATATACTGCTTTACTTCTTTTCTCATATTGGCCTACAGGTTATGTGTATGATCGTAATAGCCGGCAGAATCGGCGTGTTGCGGTGTCGACTAACCCGTGCGTTAGTGCCACCGTAAGACGGCGATTCTGGGCATAAGACCCGGTAGCCCTCCTTGGTAAGGGGGAGGGAGGGGTCTTACAGTATAGACTTCACTCAGCGCTATAAGTCATCTGGCGTTGAGTGAATAACCTTCACTCAATTCCTGTAGACTTGGACAGATTTTTGTCATCCACATCTTAGGTAAGTGTTTACCTGACTTAGCCACTTAGACTATATGTCCCATCATTGCTACTAGGACATCCAATACACTTTTATGTATATCATTGACAAGATTGACTTCACTCAAATCTAGGACATTGAGGGCAATGGACACAACAAACTCCCCCTATTTGAGGAAGTCAAAACTTTTAAGCAAATGATTCAATAATAAGTCAATGACATACATAACACTATGCAACACTAAGAATTTTAAGGAGCATACCACTCTTTTCCACATTTCCTTGTCTGTAGGGTGAACAATACCTGCTCCCCCTGAATTACTACAACCATTCTTGATCATGATACCTCCTTACATGTTCATCTTTTCCACCCCCCTTTTGACTTCAGCAAATAGTTGGCAGGGTTCTGAATTGCTGGAACATTGCAGAACATGCTCCCCATCAACTGATGCACCATCTTGAAGAGACTTCATTATTCTTAAGAACACTTCCATCTGCAAAAGACAAAATAATTTGCAACAAAAATGAGGATCAACTGAATCTATACCAGGTTTAACATACCCAACTCAAATTTGAGGGTGTTAAATTTTGCTTCATCTAGTGGCTTAGTGAAGATGTCAGTCACTTGCTTGTCGGTTGGGACAAATTCAAGGTTGATATCTCCACATTCCACATGCTCTCTAATGAAATGATATCTGATTTCAATGTGCTTAGTCCTGCTATGGGAGACAAGATTCCTAGCAATTGAAATAACACTAGTAAAATCACAGAATAAGGGACTTCTACTTATCTGAAGGTTGTAGTCCTGGAGCTGATGCTGGATCCACAACAATTGAGCACAGCAGCTGCCTACTAAGATGTACTCTGACTCTGCAACTGAAATTGCAACACTGGTCTACTTCTTGCTGCTCCATGAAACTAGTCTTGCACCTAGGAATTGAAAGGTGTCAGAAGTGCTCTTCCTGTCTTCCTTGCAGCCTATAAAATCTGCATCTGAATATCTAGTTAGTTCAAATTCCCCATTCCTAGGGTACCACAGGCCAAGATCTGGTGTTCTCTTAATATATCTCAGAATTCTCTTTGTAGCAGAGTAATGAGAATCTTTAGGGCAGGCCTGGTACCTAGCACAAATACATATAGCATACATGATGTCTGGCCTACTTGCAGTAAGATAAAGAAGAGAGCCAATTATCCTCCTATACAAAGTCTCATCAACAGGTTTTCCTGCCTCATCTTTGCATATGGACATACTTGATCCCTTGTGAGTTTTCATGGTGGAGGAATTTTCCATACCAAATTTCTTTATTAACTCCATAGTGAACTTAGATTAGGATATGGATAAGCCATCATCAGTGTGTCTTAATTGGAGACCCAAGAAGAACTTAAGTTCACTCATACTACTCATCTCAAACTTCTCCTGCATAAGTTTAGCAAACTTCCTGCATAGGTTGTCATTAGTAGATCGAAAGATGATTTCATCTATATAGATTTGTACTAGGATGATCTTACCATTAAATTCCCTAAGGAATAAGGTCTTGTCTATCTCCCCCTTGAGAATTTGTTCTCAATGAGGAAGCTAGACAATGTCTCATACCATGCTCTGGGGGCTTGCTTTAGCCCATATAGAGCTTTCCTAAGTCTATAAATAGAATCAGGTGAGTTAGAAACTACAAAACCTGGAGACTGCTCAACATAGACTTTCTCTTTTAAGTCACCATTCAGGAAGGCTGACTTCACATCCATCTGGTAGACCTTGAATCCCTTGTGTGTAGCATATGCAAGGAACAGTCTTATAGCCTCCAATCTTGCTACAGGGGCAAAGGTTTTATCAAAATCAATGCCCTCTTCTTGCATGTACCCCTTAGCTAGTAATCTTGCTTTACTCTTGATTATAATCTCATTTTCATCAACTTTGTTTCTGTAGATCCACTTGACTACAATGACATTATGTCCATGAGGTCCGGGAAACAGCTTCCAGACTTTGCATCTTTTGAACTGGTTCAGTTCCTCTTGCATAACCACTATCCAGAATTGATCTATGTTGGCCTCTTCAAACTTCTTTGGCTCCACTTGTGACAGGAAGCTTGCATGCATAGCTATATTTAGATTTTTGCTTCTTGTCACTACTCAATGACTTGGTTCACCAATGATTTGGTGAGCAGGATGGTCTTTTAAATGCCTCATTGCTTGAGGTAATCTTCTTTCTACATCAGCTTCTGAAAGTACTCTTCTTTCTACATCATCTTCAGGAATAACTCCTTGCTGATCATCATCTGCTTCAAGAGTGTCAGGTGGACCTTCAGGAATACCCCCTTCATTTTAATAGCTGATTCTGCTTCCTTGGTGGTCAGATTATCCATCATCTTTTATGTACCTGCAGTGCTAGAGGAGGGGTTTGATAGCACTTTGTTAATCATGCTAGATTCATCAAAGACTACATACACTGACTCTTCTACAAATTGACTTTTCATGTTGTATATCCTGTAGGCTTTGCTATGATTATTGTACCTAACAAAAATTCCATCAAAGGATTTGGTAGCAAACTTAGTCACATAGGACTTTCCATTATGAAGCACATAACACTTACTACCAAAGATTCTGAGATAGCCCTGATTTGGTTTTCGGCCTTTCAAGATCTCATATGGAGTCTTCTTGTGGCATTTGGTGATAGAGGCTTTGTTGAGGACATGACATGCAGTGTTGACTGCCTCAGCCCAGAAATATTCTGGGAGAGATGTGTCACTCAACAGGGTTCTACCAGCCTCTATGAGAGTTCTATTTTTCCTCTCTACAATCCCATTTTGTTGGGGTGTTTTAGGTAAAGAGAATTCTTGATGAATCACATGCTCTTCACAGAATCTTGTCATGCTATAAGACTGTAATTCAGTTCCATGGTCACTCCTGTTTTTGACCACAGAGTTGTTAAACTCATTCTGAATTTGCATGATAAACTTAATGAAGATATCAAGGGTTTCATTCTTTCTCTTTAGGAAGAATACCCAAGGAAACCTAGAAAATTCATCAACCACCACAAGGGTGTAGACCTTCCTACCAAGACTATGAACTATCATAGCACCAAACAGGTTTATATGCAGGAGGTATAGGCACCTCACAGAATCTTTGATCTCAATACCCTTGAAGGAAGGTTTTGTCCGTTTTCCCTTTTGACAAGCAGAGCAAATGCCCTCCTTGGAGCACTTCACATTGAGACCATTCCTAACTAGCTCTTGACTAAAGAGCTTGTTATTAGTCTTATAATTTACATGGGCTAGGCTCTTGTGCCATATGACATAATAAGAGGCCTTCTCATTTGCCACTAGACAGACAGGCGAGTCCGTATTTAAGCATAGAAAGTTCAAGCAATAAACATTTCCACTCCTAGTGCCTGTCAAGATGACCTTTTGGTCACGTTACCTCCTAATTAGGCACTCATTCTTGTGGAAGACAATAACATAGCCAAGATTAGAGAGCTGGCTTATGCTTATAAGGTTGTGTTGCAACCCTTCAACATAAGCCACCTCAGTGATGGTGACTATCGCATTGGTGATCTTACCATATCCTCTTGTTATCCCTCTATCTGAACCACCAAAGATTACTTTGGGTCCATCTTTTACTAGAGTGTACTCTTTCAAATTGCTACTTGTCCTAGTCATGTGCTTGGAACAATCACTCTCCAAGTACCATATAGGGGTATGGACACTTGGACTAACCTGCAATATACAATTTACTTTACCTTAGGACCCCAATATCTATTGGGTCCTAGGTGCATATTAGTCTGAAATCGAACATGTCCACCAGCAAAATTTTTAACTGGTGGACTAACTTTAGCTCTGAGCACATTGGGATTGTGCCAGCAATCAATGACATAATGACCTATCTTGTCACAACACCAACAATCATGTACGTTATATCTCCTCTTCTGTGTAGGCCTAGCAGTTGGCTTGACTACAGGCTTGATAGAAGGAAGAAATGTTGTAGCCATTTTCTGTTTCCTTTCAGCACGAATTTGACTGAATGTTAGTCTGCTTGCTGGCTTGTTTGGCCTGTTCTGAATTCTATCATCAGCACATTTCTTTTCAGATAGTGTGCTCTTTATAGCATCAGAAATAGTCATATCAGATAAGCTGAAAGACTGACCCTTAGTCTTATTCTATGCTGGCAGGTTTAGAGAATTGGCTGCAGCCACATTTTTGAGAGGAGGGACTACAACACCAAAGACAAATGGTCCATGATGGGCCATTTTAATTTCTTCATGGGCAACCTTACAGGCACTTGCCTTACTATATCTTCCACAATGGCAGAGAACATCTTTTGTTCCACTTGTGGATGCACCATTCATATAGTGATCATAAATACTTTCTTGGTCATACCTCTTTGAAGGGTATATTACCCTCTTGAATGAGTTAGGTGGCCTAGATGTCATTGGCACAACTGGAACTTTCCTTTTCCCTTTGGAATGGGATGGTCTTGTGTTACTCTTGAAGCCCAACCCCTTCTTACCCTTCTGTGAGGAGAAGAAATCTATCAAGGGCAACACTGTATTGGGCTGAGAGAAGTTGGCCACAATACATTTCTCCCTCTTGAACTTTTCCTCTAGATCTTTGATGAGACTATCTTTGCTCTTGATAGTTTCCATCTGGATGCCTGACAGGGTTTTCAGATGACTGAGCTCCCTCGTTGTCTGATTCAGCATAACAGCTGTTTCAGCAAGCTGAGAAGCAGCAGGTTGAAGAGACAAAATCTCTTTAGCCAGTTTCTTAGTCAGCTTCTTGCATTTCTTGAAGGCATTCAGAATTTCACTATATCTGTCAATCAATTGATTGACATCACCCTTTGATCCAGAATCATCTTCACCATTAGGTGAAAAGGCTTCTGTATCAGGACTTATCTCATGCATGGATACAGAACACGATGTAGAATGTACCTTACTTTGACCAGGCTGATCCTGGCTGCTCTCTTCATCAGTCATTGTCATCAGTCCACTGCATTTGTGGTCATCTTCATCCACCTCTGAGTCACTATCTGATATGTGAGAGGGGCCCTGATTCCTATCCTTCCTAGGGGATAGACATTTCGTGCTGCAATAGTTTTATCTTTAACAGCAGCAGCAAGTAGCCCAATATAGGCTTCCTCTTCTTCAGACTCAGATGATGATGAGTCCGTCCAGCTTTTCTCTTTCTTGGCCACAAAGGACTTTTCTTTCTTACCCTTGCACTTGTGGTGAGAATTCTTCTCACTATCCTCCTTTCTCTTTATAGGGCAAACATGCCACGGCTTGCTGCAGCAGTAACAGATAACATTAGCTAAATTCTGTTTACTGGGTTTAGAGCCATACCTGTTCACCTTGGAGGATTTCTTCCAGTAATGTGCTGAGGAGGGTCTGGTCTTCCAATGCTTCTTCTTCATCAACCTATGGAGCTGCCTAGAGAAGACAACAAAGTCCTCATCAGACATGCTGCTGTCTAACGCTTCTGATTCAGAGTAGTCTGAATCTACTGGTCTTCTTGGAGGAGAAGGTGTCTTTCTCCTGCTCTTACTTGTGGCTTCAGCTTTGAAAGCCACTGACTTCTCTTTGGCTTGAGACTTGTAATCCGTCTCTTCTTCTTTCCTGACAGATAGTTGCATCTCATAAGAGAACAACTTTCCAAATAGGGTGTGAGATGGAGTGTCACCCAGCTTAGCCATTTCTCTGATAGCACAAATCTTTGTGTCCCAGTCTCTGGTGAGAGACCTGAGGAGCTTATCATTTAATTCATAATGACTAAAGACCCTTCCATAGATCCTTAGCTCATTCACTATCCTGAAGAATCTTTCATAGCAGGTGGCTATGTTCTCTCCCTTGGTTTGTCTGAAGGCCTCATACTCCTAGTTGACCATAGACTTCATATCATCTCTGACCTCTTTTGTGCCTTCCATATAAATCACCAGAGTGTCTCACATCTCCTTTGCAGTTTTGCAATGAATCAGCTTTTGAAGGATATAATCATCAATTGCACTGACTATGACATTTTGAACCCTCATGTCCATGGTGGCAAGAATGACTTCATCCTTAGTCATCTCTTCATAAGTCTTGGGTGTCTGGATGTTTGCATCCAGGATAGACAATTTCATAGGGATGAAAGGTCCTTCTTTGACAGTTACAAAGATTATAGGGTCAGCTGCTTCCATGAACAGCCTGACCCTCTCCTTCCATATGTCAAAACTCTCTTTCTTGCAGATAGGAAGCTTCATTGCAAACAGCTCCCTGTAGTTCACTCCTGAACCCATATGTAACAACTTCTAGCTAACCTTGGAGGCTTACTCAAACTGTTAGGTCCTTTTTGAGTAACCTCCCTCTGATACCACTTGAAAGATTATAGGGCGGACTGCTTGTCCTGCTTGTCGCGGCAGACTGGCTGTGTATTCGCCGGTTGTGCGAATACACTTGGTTCTCGCCCCAAGATAGGGTGGTGATCCTATCAGTTAGGGCGGTGATCACACACTTCTCCGTGACTATAAAAAGGACCCCCTATCACATCATTATTAACTAAATGAACAGTAAGTTAACTCGCGGGAGATTGTTGCGGTTAGGATTTTCTATCCGCGTGGTTTGAAGAGTTTGACTGGTTTGTGCTGTGCAGGTTGTGCGGATAGCTCTGAAAAGCCAAGGACTTGGTTCTGACTGCGGTCAGGGACAGTGCAGACTATGCAGATAGCAACCAGCGGTTAACAGCAGGTCGCGGCTTGCGACTAGGCGGTCTATCTCTTCTGCAACTAGTTTCCCAGTTCAATAAGCTGTCTGCATCTGACGGTTTGGTTCAATTCGGCAGCAGCAGTTTGCGCGATCTGGCGGCTAGCAACCGTGCGGTTAGGCGGCTTGTAGATCGGCGGGCGGAGTTCAGCTTTGGAATAATGGGCAATCTGCGCGGCTTGGTTGCGGTCTGATAACCGGGCGACTTGAGCAGACTCCTCTGTGCAACAGCAGTGCCGGCGATTAATCTTTGAGTCTGTGCGACTTGTTTTTCCTTGCCTTGTAATTTTCTGCTTTCATTGGATACATCGGCCAATCATATCTCGCCATGTATGTCTTGCTTTGTAAAAAAGATTTTTTTTATAGTACAAACTCTTGCTCTTCTTTTGCATCTGGTTATTTGGACCCGGATAGGTTGAGTGCTCATGCGGCCTGGTTTCCCGTTTTCCGCGAATCACAAATTTTTACAAATGTTATTGTACTCGTCAGCGGCATAGAGTCGCTCTAATACCAAGTTGTTATGTGCCCCGACTTGAGATCGAGTGATAGGGTAGAGTAGGGATTTGGATCTCGCACGTTTTTGTTTCTTTATGTTTTAAATTGTGCCCATTATATTTTTATCTTGCTTGCATTATAGCCCATGTGAGGGGCTCTTGAACCGGGTTGAACCGCTACATGTGACGGGGTTGTACATTTTAGAAGTAACAAGTTATAATTTCCAAATTCCATTGCTCTCTCTCTCTCTCTGATAATCACATCATGGAGACAGCAAACCTAAATAGTTTTAATAAAATAAACAGAAAGATTTAATGGATAAAATTCAAATTCAACTTGAAAATAGGAAAGCTTCCAAAAGATTTTGTAAGATGTTAGAAGCAGGTATCACGGAAGATTCTATATCAATGTTCAAGCCAAACCTCGAAACTAGTTTAGTGCATCAAGTTAGATCCGGTAGACAATCTTAGAGGAGTATGAATAGAATTTCCTCACAGTTGCTAGATATACGATAAAATTGTCACTGAGTTAAAAAAACATTGCACAGAGGAGTAACATATTGATGCAGGACGGTCCTATGATGGGCTAATAGATGATTTCTAAATGCAGAGGCAATTCTGACAACTTTAAATTGCAATAATTATGATTTATAAGAGCAAACGGATGAAAACCACATTAGAAGAAATAATGTAGACTAACTCTTGTTTTGCTTGAGAGTTAAATTAGGAAACATGTCTAGTTAAATTAGTCTGCACTATGATCCCGAGAGAGTGGGCTCCTCAGTAATAATTCTAGAGCCTAATCGATTTACTCAAACATTTTGCGAGAGGTTAAACGGGCTAGCATGTCGCAAGCATTTCGCACATGAATAGTTGCAAGTCAACATGGAACAAGAGAATTTACGACATCAAGAGCAAGCTCTCTTTGAATGTTTTTTCCCATTTTCAGGTCTCCATCAACCAGAGGCTCTGGTCCCCTAAACTTATCTTCATCATTTTCCACAGGAACGACAATAAAGTAAAGAATTAATAAGAATGGTTCATTTAAGAAGTGTGTTTGTCCGATTTGTACATAAGAGTTTCTTGGCAACCCAAAGGAAGAAAAAATTTATCACAAAGCTATATTAATGCATTTTTAGATGAAGCTATAATCAAAAGTAATACAAGAGGGAATAGATATGTTTTTAAAAAGGAACATAAGAAATAGATGGATCAAAGAGCTGAAGGAGCAGCATTTTCTTTGTCTGCTTCAGTGGAAAAATGAGCCAAGGAACAAAGAGAGGGGTCCCAATTCTGAGCAGCAAGCATTGAACATGTTGAATTAGTACTTTTTCCTGCAAGAGAAGAACATAAGGTAGCTAGTCAGAATGAGTTCAAAAAAATTTACATGTAATGTTACCTTCCTGTTATATATAAGTACAACTTAACGGATGTTTATCTATTATATAAAGAAAAATTATTTGAATGAAAATTATCTCACAAATGCTATGAAATAAAAGGATGTCATAAAGACTTAAAAGGTAATTTACATAAATTGCAATTAAGCTGACAAAATTCTGTGGAAATTGTGTGGATTCGATTCCTATGCAATAAAAAAATTGAAAATTAAGTTGAGCATTGAAGAAATAAGGATACTCTAATGGATATGTGACAAAATTAGAAACAGATAAATTAAGGAGTTATGTTCGAAGAAGAGTGGGAGTGACATGCAGATAAGATAATAAAAAATAAACTTGGTGATTTTGCTACATACAAAGAAGGTAGAAAAGGAAGTACTAAAATGAGTAAATTAAGGCCCCGTTTGGAGCGGACGCGCAGTATTTTTGTCAAGGGAATTTGGACAAAAACACCATCATTATAGATTATATGTTTGGCATGACAATGGTTATGACCGCCACCAAGAAAAAAAACTAGTTTGAACATAAAAGTGGATGAAGTTCCTTAAGTGAGGTCGGGCGGTCACAAACAACGGTTCATAACCACGTTCACGACCGCCACCACTGCGTCAAACGGAACCTAAATTATTGCCGAATGATAATGTACAAGAACTGATAAACAATAAAATGAATGAAAGTTGTTCAAGAACATTTGTAGTTTATGTTTAACATCTCGTGTGAAACTTGATACAAACGAATGAAAAAACAAGGATACATATATCTGAACCCAAATAATTGTGATACAACTATTGATGATGGACTTGTATGCAAAAAAAATTGTTTGAAACAAAGTTTATGTTCGCTTCGTCCATCAGTTCCTTCACAAATTATTTGTAAAGTATAGGTGGCCTAATCAGACGCATTTACTTTCCAAAAATCTACCTCACATTTCTAAATACATAAACCCAAAAGAGTAGTATGGTAGCATTATTGTACATTAACTCAGACAAGACAAGGTAAATCAATAATTAATTTAACTTTACACCAAGAATAAAAGGGAGGAACTCATTCCCTAGAACAGAGGTAATCATAACAAGCTGATGGCAGTGAGGCTTATGCTGAATATACTTTTTATGAGGAGAATGCACAATTGTTCACCATGAGATAGCAACATAAACTCTCTACACAAAAGTAACAAAATATATTCCATAACAACTTACTACTAACAATTATATACACTATTTCATAATATAAACTGATAAGAAAATCAACCCTTTAAATTAATTTAAAGCAAACATGTCTCAACCGAGCACAACTTTTAAACGATATATTCCAAAGTACAAAGCAACCAGGGGGGCATATATCCAACAATGAGGGTGTACATAAAAAAACTACAAAAACAATAGAGCAAATCTTCCAAAAGCAAACCACAAAGCTCATTTTCCTACACAGATTAATTAATGGGGGTAAGTCAAAATATATTCAATAACTCCTCCATTCTTCCCAAGCTTCCCCAATGAATCCATAAGGGTCAAATAACTCAACCATTTGCACATCAACTTATAATAATCTAGGCAGGTCCTATAAATAATAATACCATCATCAATAGCGTAGACGTTAGTGCCAAACTCAGCCCATTCAACCCAACTATCCGTTGTTGCATCTCCTTATAATGCAAGTTCAAGGTTATTTACTAGTTGCCCAACATAATCAATCCTCCTGTTAAAATAACAATAGTTTGATTTGATAAACAGTTATACAATTTCAAAAATTCAATATATGAAATCAATTGTCGAGCTAAATTCGTTCAAATGCGAGTGTTTATCTATCAGACCTTTTACCAGTTCCCAGCTAACTAGGTGTTAATCTCACGAATTCCCTTCCCCGAGTTGAAAACCACATAGGTTATAAATCTAGGATTACATGTATAATATCAGACTAGGGATTTCATATGTTAACCAATAGCTTCTTCAAGAGGGATTTCAATCATATCTAGCCTACGGGTTCTCAAACAGCAAGCTACGAGTGCAGCTCTTCTCATCCATTTTATAGATTTCAAGGGTTGTCTGTCATAACAGTTGTTGAAATGCAATTTCTACAAATCTATACACATTTTTACCCCAGTGCACAATTTCGTAAAAAATCCCTTAAAATCTACTTCATGAAATCTGATATTTTTGATTGCATAAATAAAAAACCAGTAAAATTAAATGTGAATAGCTAAGAAAGAGGCACCGTATAACAATGAGAGAATTTATCATGGGAGAGGAAATGGTATTTGCCCAGGGAAGAGGGTAGAAAGTGGTGATAAGTTATAAGAGAGGTGAGGAAAATGATTAATGAGGTAGCAAGTTATGAAGACAGCATACCACAGAACTGTCAAGTAACGCATGAAGATATGAAAATTATATTTCCTCTCAATATCAAGTAGATAGAAACTCATGCATACCATGCTCAGAACAAAAGGAGTGAAACTATAACTGCATAAATTATAGAGCATTTCTGAACATTACGGTCTGAATTATAGTAAAATAATAACTTTTTTCCTCAAAATATATTCAATTACATGTGAGACGAATAATTAAAAAGATAAACCCAAGCAACTCGAAAAACAAAAAAACCAATAAACATTACCAAAAATGAAAACCTGATAGAACGTACTTATGATTGAGTGTGATCTTTTGAACTTCTCTGATGACAAAACTGGCAGCATATAAAATCATCTTCTTCACCTGCAATAATGCTCACGATGTTCAAATTCATGAAGTTAAAAAACAGTCTAATAAGCTGCATATTTAAATTTTGAGAAGCAAGAAAACATACCTATTTTTCCCAGATAGGTAATCTATGGGACAATGTTTTGATTTCTTCGAACCCCAAGATTTCTTATACACTTTTTGATAATGATAGACCACATATGTAATTGCATATTCCAAGCAATCATAGCGAATACCAACCAAAAAGTGGCGAACAATCTTCCAGCAAAAGACTTGAAAGAGATATCTCCATATCCAACCGAGGTAATTGTCTTAAGCAACAAATACTGGAAATCAGGATACTTTAATTTTTCGGTGAAACATATCCCCACACCCCCTAACACAAAAGTAAAAAGTACCACACAGACAATGTACAAATGACCAATCCTCAAGGAATCAAAGATATCGGAGACGACTGAGGAAATGAAAAGGTTAAGGGCAATTACCCCCAAAAGGACAATGATGGAAGTGACAATCTTAGCGTCATCGGTGAGTGGGACAATGTCACCATATCCCACGGTGGTGAACGAGACGACTTGAAAGTACATAGCAAAAATGAAAGTATGTTCATGAGGGATAGTGCTATTTTTGCCCTTAGAAAACAAGCCCTGAAAATTATCATGAGGAAATTCACAAATAAGTAAAACTATGAGCACGACAGCTAGGTAGAAACAGAATAAAAACCCTAAACATTTCAAGAACAACAATTTGTAAATATGTCTCGAGTTACGTGGATGTTCTATATTCCAACTAGAGATGGGGGCGAACAAATAAAGGAAGAAACACATGTATTTAAGGATGCATTTAAGGATGCGTGTAGGGGGTGGAGGGGGCGGCGGGGGCGGGGGTGGGGGTGGGGTGTTTTGACCGGTTGTAGTATTATTTTGCTCTGTAGCAGTAGCCGTATCATCTATTGGTGGATCGTCATCACGCCTGTTTTGCACATTATTAGAATCCCCTGGATTCCCAACATCGAGTTGACTGTTTTGCCCATTATTAACATTCCCCGGATTCTCATTATTAGCATCGAGTGGATCTTCAACAATGGCTAGCTCGGATTTCACTTTAGCATCATCAATATTTTGGTCTCCATGCGATCCCGTTGGTGGGGTTGGTGAGGATTTAGCGGTAGAAGATTCCTCCACTGTTGTCCTTTTGGGAATTGGAGTGAGAGCAGCAGATTGCGTGGAGAGTAGTTTTGTCATTTCTATCTCCTGGTTCAAGAGAGGCTTAAGAGATTTACCTTCCTGTTTTTGCAGGAATTCACCTGCTAGTGCGCCGTGAGATGAGTTGGCCGTGGATGTTTCTTCTCTAGGATCTGTCTCCGTCTTGACGGCCTCTGTCTCCGGCAAGTCTGTTTCCGTCTTGCCGGCCTCTGTCTCCGGCAAGTCTGTCTCCGTCTTGCCGGCCTCTGTCTCCGGCAAGTCTGTCTCCGTCTTGTCGGCCTCTGTCTCCGGCAAGTCTGTCTCCGTCTTGCCGGCCCCTGTATCCGTCTTGCCGGCCTCTGTATCCGTCTTGCCGGGCCCTGTCTCCGTCCTGCCGTCCCCTGTCTCCATCTTGTCGGGCACATTCGCCATTGCCAAAGAGGAGCTAGCTGCTTGGAATCGGAAATGCAGAGCTGGAAAATGAAAAATGGACTGCAGAGAAGCTCGAGAAAATGGGAGTGCCGGCCGGAAAGTTGGTGGAAAACTGAGATGGAGCTCGCCGGTAGAGGAGTGCGTTCTTCCGTGAGGAAGAAGAAAACGAAGAGTTGTTCGGAAAAGTGAAGTGCGTACGGGAGTGTGGCTGTTTTGATCAATAGCTGTTTTTTTTTTAAATAAAATTATTTAATTTTGTACAAAATTAAATAAGAATAATCTCTACAAATTATTAGGGTTATATAAAGATGTATGTGTTTTATATAAAGATCTATGTGTTATAAAGCTGAAAGTTTAGGGGCTGAAAATTTATGCTAAGAAGTCGGCTGTGGGAGTTAGAGGTGTTGGAATGCGCCTTTTGTAAATGGGGTGCGATTAAAATCGTCGAAATGAAATAAAAACAAAAAGTGTTGCGGTCTAATTAGACGTCCCGGTCGGATCGAAAAAACCTGGACCGTCTTAGCACTCGGATGGACGAGCGCTCACACAATCAATGAAATAAGTCGGGTGTACACACAAAGTTTTCACGTGGAAAAACCTCTTAATTGGGTAAAAGAGGGCGGCCACTCCCTCGGTCGGGACTGGCGCGACAAAAGAGGCCGGGCTGCCGGCGGCTGGGGAGGAGGTCGGCCTGCCGCAATTGGCGAGGTGGGGCTTGCGGCGGTTTGCCCACTACGCGTGATGGGATCGGAGCGCGGGGGATCGCGCGTGCAGTCAATCCCATGATCCCACTTTTTTTTGAGGTGGAGATCATCGATGTGTGGTTATGTACACACCTAATCTTATAAAATTGGGGTCCTCCCCAACAATAGCCCCACAGATCCTTGTTGCACGGGACCGCTTCGGACGAAGAAAAACAAGGATCTTTTCTTGCTCATCTTGTATGGCGGCGACGATGGACGGTGAATGGCCGGAGGCGGCGGATGGCGGTTCCCTGCAAACTCTGGTAGAATGTTAGGATATGCTAAGTGGTGGTTGGAGAGGCGATGAACGTGCCCCGAGAAGGAATCTGGCGCACCCGCTCTCGTGTACAGGCGTGCGTGGGTTTGGCCGCGCGCGAGAATACGCTCGCGCGGACATGCACAGGGGCTGCGCATGGGCGTGCCCGCATGGCCGCGTGCAAGTGCGCGCGGGGGCTTGATCGCGCGGGCGGGCGCGCGCATGTCCGTGCGCGCGGGCGTCCCAGGCCCCGCGCGCGCCTGGCCGAGCGCGCGCGGGCGCATACGCCCTGCCGCACGCGGGTGTGCGTGTGCACCTGCATAATTGCGCGCCCCGGTTCGCGTGCGTGCTTTGGACGCGTGTATGGTTTTGACTTTACTGGGTGACGCACCTTTATGGGCACGACGGGAGCGGGTGACTTTGATTTGCAGATTTTTCATCTATTTTTTTTATTTTTTATGGCATGACTTGAAGCGTGCTGCGAGACCGATGCGTTTACGTTTGTCTCTTACTGATGATCAAATTGCGATTTTGCGGAAGAAGTACGGTTTACCTGTCGAACTTGAGGTGAAGATTTCGCGTGTTGAGGATGTAATACCCCCTCCCCCCAGAACACAAAACACGACCGAGGGGAGTCTTATGCAAAGAATAGCTGCCTTACGGTAGTGCCAACACACGGGTTGACCTATACCACAAGATGTCTATCCTGCCGGATAAGATCAATATCATCAATGTCAACCCAACATAAAGAATAAACAGAAGTCAAAATTGCACACTAGTATATAAGTCTAAAAGTACAACAAATAAAAGAATCAACCAAGCCTTCTATAATATCAGAGCACAAAATGCCAAAAGGCTACAATATGAGTCTCTCAGAACTCACATCAGTCACAGACGGCAGCGATGGTATCGTCCCTTCAGGCCCCGTCACCCTGACCTGGCTACCCTCCTGCAAAACTTGTTGCAACCCCATCTACTGGGTTTCCTCCTAAAAAAGAAGACGTAGCAACCGTTAGTCATAAAAACTAAGTGACTATCTCATCCTCTCATCTCGGTGACTCTTAGGCACCGAGCGGGAGAAATATCATGGTACAACATATCTATATATAAGCAGTAGTACAAGCACGTGGTATAATAGTAATCAATATCAGAGCATTCATCTATGTACAACAAGTAACTATAAAAATCAATTCTAGCAGTTCTACTATCAACAACAGTGTACAAGTATGAATCTACAACAGGTAAGTAACTCAACTTATATGAATGCACGTACAGACATATAAGTTACGAACTGATTTAACAGTAAAGTAACTTATCATATAAGAGTGTTCATACAAACTTATATGATAATGATCTTATGAGGTGCAATGTAATGATATGAATGTATTATGATGACTCACCCATGCTCACACACATGCAGCTGCTATGTCGACACAAACTTATAGTTCCCACTTTTCGAGCAGGTAGATAACCTATCAGGCGTCATCCATCGTGGCCAGACGGTAATCGTGGATCGGGCACTCCACTACTAGGCCTACATCCACACTACCAAGCCTAGGCCTCTGTATGCCTCAATACTAAGAACACAATAACGGAGCTCACCTGCGTACTACGGCTCAGAGGGGTCTCAAGTAGATGTGCACCAAGAACATATCCCAAAATGGCCTATATCGTGGCACGGAGAGGGTCTCAGGAATGAGCACCGAGGAAACAACCAAATTGCCTACTAGCACGGAAGGGGCCTTGGGAATGAGCACCAAGGACACAGCCCAATCGTCCAAGTCTATCTGTCAACTCCCATCGGTGTGATGACTGGCAAGCCCATAGACCTGTCACGCTATTCTTAACCCAGGATTATGACACCGCATGTCACCTCACATCGCATGCAATTTTCACCTCCAAGGACTCCACACTGAGCCCCTTTTCATTATTCACATCCCGTGCTCAACAGCACGCAAGAGCTCCTCACCGTGTCCCTTATCAACACATCATTCCAGTGTGGTAATCACACACGCACTTTCAACCCTTTCACAGTGCATATAACACACAAGGTCTCATCATCTACACAAGTGGCAAGCCACCTTATACAACATTCCAATCTCTCACCGCTACCTGTAGGGAGATGCAACTCTAAGCAGTGGACTACTATACATTTTCCATTAATCAATATATCACATGAGCATGCAGTAATCTCATCAGATTCCTTTTTCACATAATAATCATCGCATTGCTAACTCCAAGCACATCCTTATCGATTCACACGGCTAGTTCACTTGAACAACCTAAACTGTTTGTACAATAATGTTTCACCAAAACTATTTGTTTATTAAGGATCTATCAACTGAATCCAATCAACTCATTATTTATCACGATACGTGTAGACTAATTTCACCAAAACCTCAACATTGATTTACTGCGATCTTTCCACCAAATCCAAACCCAGTTCCACACTAACCCAAGAATAACCTGTACTTAAGAGATGATTGTACAACAACTTCGACTGGACTTTCCGAGGCTATAAGACTCGTATGAAAACATGTAATCATCTGATGGAAAGGTCTTTCCAAGGGCTACAACATTTGTATTTTGCCCAAGACCCAGATCTGGCCGCAACCTACTCAAAATCGGCATTGAAGTTTGTTGCGCACGGAAAACAAATTTTTGAACGCATATTAAAGCAAGATGAACGACATCAGTTCATCTTCTTCCTTCAGATATTTATTCAAAACTAGGTGCAGAATTTCCTTCTCCCTTATTGTCACAACCCACATTTCTCACCGCCAATAAAGGTGTATCAAAGTAAGGGAAAATGCGCGTCATGATGTCACGTTAGCAGGGGATAACTGCGGACGCTAAGACAAAACACCTACTTAATCATGAAGAAAGACTCTTTAAGTTATTTAAAGGTTAAATCAGTTTAAGTGTGGTAGTTAGTCATATCCCTCGGCTTAGTGACTCATCTAGTCCACGAGGAAAGTAGTTATACATCGCAGAAATTAGTTTTTTTTACAAAATTAGATGCCCTACATGAGTTTAGAAGTTCCCAGAGGACACTTAAATGTATGCAAGTTCTAAATTTATAATAACAATAAAAGTAAATTTTTACGGTCGTTAAATAGTGTTCTAACATTTTAAAAACGTGCAATGCATGAGGTAATAATAGTAGTTTTGCTTTTGTGTATCTTTCTTCATGATTAAGTAGGTGTTTTGCCTTAGCGTCCGCAGTTATCCTCTGCTGACGTGGCATCATGACGCACATTTTTCCCTTACTCTGATACACCTTTATTGGCGGTGAAAAATGCGGGTTGTGACACTTATTCACCCTCAATAGACCATTTCTCTTCACAAAACCGAGTCCACCAACTTCACAAAGAAGAGAGGATAGGTTTAAGACATCAAATCTCTAGGGCACAAGCCTTAGCATGATCTCTACCTAGGAGATATTCGTCTCACAAGTCAAACTCTCTTGAGTCGACATCTCTCCTAGAAAATAACTATAGATCTAGCACCAAGGGAGAGGGTAGGAAGCTCACCTCATTTACGGTGTTCCGACCATGGATCTAGTCACCCTCCTTAGCGGCATGCTTCTTCTTGTTGGTGTTCTTCTTTTACGAGAAAGAGAAAGTCTTTTCCTACAGAAAATCTGTCACAAGCAACTTCCTCACTCCGACAGTTTCGGCACAGGAAATTTCTCGACAAGACAAAACGGAAGTGACGGCTAGGGTTTTCCCGTAATTCTCTTTTTATAATAGGAATTAGGGTTAAACCACCTACCACGTGTCATTCTATTATTGGACCGCTTATTATTGCTTTAAATATGTCATATTGAAAGGACCGAGCCCATTTAAGGCATTTTGGCGCAATTCCCAAAAAACCGATTCAGACCGGGCATGTGGCAGCAAACAGACTGAGCCAAAATTTCACCAAGTCAAAATTGTCGAGTATGAAACCTTTACTCGATGAATCGCCGATTAGCATGGAGTGCACTCAACGCACTCGACGCCTATAGGTCTCAAATAAATCTAAGTAAAAAGTCATTGAGTATGCATCCTTCACTCGACGAATCGTCGAGTGGGGTCGAGCGCACCAAACTCACTCGACGCCAACATGCCTCAAAATAAATCCAATTAAAAAGCGTTGAGTGGCGTTGAGACCACTCAATGCCACATTGACTTCACTCAACGCTAACCACATTCCACAGCTTCAAGTCAAATGCGTTGAGTGGCGTTGAGACCACTCAACGTCGCGTTGACACCACTCAACGCCAACAACAATTTAAGAAAATTCTAAGTACAAAAGCATTGAGTGGCATTGAGACCACTCAACACTGCGTTGATATAACTCCACGCCATCATCAGCCAGACAGATCTAAGTTATAATTCATCGGATGGCGTCAAGTGCACTCAACGCACTCAACATCCATACTCCAAAAATATTCTAAGCCCACTTTCGTCGAGTGGTGTTGAGTCCACTCAACGCCTCAGCCTAGTTCGTCGAATGGCGTCCAGAGCACTCAATGCACTCGACACCTACAATTTCTAGAAATATTCCAAGTCAAATGACATTGAGTGGTGTTGATTCCACTCAATGCCTCAGCCTAGTTCATCGAATGACGTCAAGTGCACTCAACGCACTTGACGCCTATAGTTTCCAGAAATATTCTAAGTAAAATGGCATTGAGTGGTGTGGAGTACACTCAACGCCTCAACATAAATCATCGAATGGCGTTGAGTGCACTCAACGCACTCGACGTCTATAGTTTCCAGAAATATTCTAAGTCAAATGGCATTGAGTGGTGTTGAGTCCACTCAATGCCTCAGCATAAATTGTCAAATGGCGTCGAGTGCACTCAATGCACTCGACGCCCTAGAGTCCAGGATATTTTCTAAGTAAAACCCGCTCTATTCGTCGAGTCCAGTTGACACACTTGACGCTTCCCGGGCCTGAGTCAAATTTCTTGACTCAAAATGTATACGAGGGGCCTAGCACGAAACGGGACATTATAAATCCTAAAGATAGTCTTTGAGTTCACTCAAAGCCTAAAGACAGGCCTTGAGTTCACTCAAAGCCTAAATCAGAAACCTAATAGGAATTTTATCTTACCTAAATAGAGGTTAATAGACTGATAATAATTAATAATTTAATTTAATTTGTTTTGACAACAACTAAACCTAGACCAAGACTAAGTTCCATAACTTAAGCGAAAGGAAGGGATAGACAAGGTAGGAGCCAAACACAGGAAAAAGAATTTTATCCCAACACAACAAGAAGAGAAAATAAGGTTAATGCTATTGAAAGTTATTTAATTGAAGGCTAGCTAATCACCTAGCGGGGGGTGGGGGGGGGGGGGGGGTGAATAGGTCTTTGAAATTTATAGCTTCAATTCTTTTGTTGTTTTCTTACCGGACTATCTAGAGCTTGTCCTTATGTCCTGCAATAAGAAAGTAAAACAACCACACACGGTAAGCACACAAATATTTATAGTGGTTCCCCAATTGGGCACATCCACTTTCCCTCCCACCTTTCCAACTTACTTGTTGGACAAGGCACAAATTCCAGCACTATGCTCTTTAGAGCTTACACCTCAGGCCCACAGCCTTACTCTCAGTGTGCTGCAGCACACATACACTCAGTACCCCTCCAGGTACCTACAGCTCAGCCTCCTCCAAGCCTATAACTTAGTGACAAATTTGACACCTACAGCTTAGTGACTCTACAGCCACCTACCTCACGCACAAAGCCATACACTCGGGGAGGGAAGACAACCCTACCTCAATTCCACACTTGGATCCTACCATAGAGAGATAAACTCTCCAGCCTCAGGCTATTAAGCCTTCCAGCAACTCAGATCTACTTGGATCCTACCACAGAGAGATAAACTCTCCAGCCTCAGGCTATTAATCCTTCCAGCAACTCAGATCTACTTGGATCCTACCACAGAGAGATAAACTCTCCAGCCTCAGGCTATTAAGCCTTCCAGCAACTCAGAACCACTTGGATCCTACCACAGAGAGATAAACTCTCCAGCCTCAGGCTATTAAGCCTTCCAGTAACTCAGATCCACTTAGATCCTACTACAGAGAAATAAACTCTCCAGCCTCAGGCTATTAAGCCTTCCAGCAACTCAGATCCACTTGGATCCTATCACAGAGAGATAAACTCTCCAGCCTCAGGCTATTAAGCCTTTCAGCAACTCAGATTCACTTAGATCCTACCACAGAGAGATAAACTCTCCAGCCTCAGGCTATTAAGCCTTCCAGTAACTCAGATCCACTTGATCCTACCATAGAGAGATAAACTCTCCAGCCTCAGGCTATTAAGCCTTTAGCAACTTAGATCCAGGAAACTTGAATCCTACAGTAAAATTATTAAAAGTTTTAAGATGAAAAAGAAAACAAAAATAACTCAAAGATTAAATTTCTGAGTTTGCTCTGCTGACTGTGCAGATATCAGTCCAGCTAACTTGTTGTAGAAGGGATGAGTCTTCTTCTACAACTATCTTCACTCTTGTTGCACAAGTGAGCAGCTATCTGTTGATGAGTGGATCAACCAGCTTGCTTTGTTCTTGAGAGAACCAACTTACTGAGCAGGAAGTGCTCCAGCTATCTTCTTACCTTTTGTCTATCTTGGCTGGACTTCAGCTTTCAAGCTTGATCGAAATAAATGTCCAACCGCCACTTTAGTTTCTCTTTCTGTTTCTTGGATTCGTTAACCCTAATCCTTTACTGTTTCCCTTTTATATGCGTTGATTTGAATCAACGACAACATAGTATATGTGCCCACCAAGGATTGGAGAGCGCCAACTCCATCAGAAAGAGACAAGACAACTTTCGGCACTGTAGCAGCTTTCCCGCAATAGCTTTCTGAAGATTTGACTTTGATGACATTAGTAGTGGTCATCAACATCTAGAATTAGAAAATTTCCTGAATCCTATCAAGCGTTGAGTGATGTTGAGACACTCAACGCCATCAGCCTTGGCTCTCAACGCTTCTGAACTTAAAAAATTCATGGTTTTATCTCAGCGGTTTTGTCTTAGCGGTCTCAGCGATCTCAGCAGTTTTCCATTATTAAGTGAGAAAAGACTTTGTCTTAGCACTTTTCTCTTATTTGTTGTCTCAACGGTTTCTGTACTTTAACAGTCTCAGCGGTCTCAGCGGTCTCAACGGTCTTACATTTATCAGCTGAGACAATTCTTGGTTTCAACGCTTTCCTCTTCATTAGAAGCGTTGAGTGAACCTGCTTCATTCAACGCTTCTGGACTTTGAATAATTCCAGCTAATGTTGTTCTCAGCTGTTTACCTCTTGACTGTCTCAGCGCTTCCTGCTTTATTTAAAAGCGTTGAGTGAACTTGCTTCTATCAACGCTTCTGGACTTAGAAAGTTTCAAGCTAACTTTATCTCTGCTGTCTTAGCTATCTCAACGCCATCTTCTTAGCTGCCTCGGCTGTCTCAACTCCATCTTCTCAACTGTCTCAGCTGACTCAACGTCATCTTATCAATTGTCTTCTCCTGTCTCAACGTTATCTTCCCAGCCATCTTAGTGGTCTCAACGCCTTCTTCTCAGCGATCTCAGTGCTCTCTGGCTTAGTCGATTTTTATCTTGCATAAGCTTGACAAGTGTTGGACTGAGCTCGACGAACTGTAACTTGATATCGACGAACTTCGAGCTAAGTTTGATGAATTTTGTATCCTGATTTCTTAAGCTTATGCTGAGTTGAGCTTGACGATCAGCAAACTGATTTCGACGAACTCTGAGCTGAGTTCAACAAAATTTGAGTTTACTGCCCAACTCATTTTTCTTTACTTGTCCAATCATGGACTACCTGCATGCATGAACTAAAGCGCATATCAAATACATTATGCCCCTTAGCATGATTGGTGATGTCACTTCATAATGTTGAGGACATTGTAGGGCACAATTCCCAACAATCTCCCCCTATTTGAAGAAGGCATAACACACAATCCATGCTAAGGTGCATCAACACAGGAAATT